>JARYGA010001997.1:0-48883 GCA_030545235.1 Helianthus tuberosus
CATCCACTCTGCATTGTAGAAGGAGGATTCTACCAAGCAGCAACAAACTCCGCCTCTCTTCACAGCAACTTCTCATCAACAACTGCTTCAATCTGTGTACTATAAAACAACATCTCGAGAAACCATAAGAATTTTTCAACATAGTTAAAGAATTATTATTAAACAAGAGATAGTTAAACTGTATCAGATTAAGCATTTTCCAATTAAGCACCAACACGCACAAATTTTTAACAAACACCATATAACCTGCATGATTTAAAAAATTTTGAACCCACTTTCTAACACAGTCTCCCCCTTTGGGTAACAACTCCTCCAAGAATAACAGTTTTCCGTACATTAAGAATTTTAACAGAAAAAGACACTATTTTTGGATTTTTATATTTTCAAATGTAAAGACTGAAAGCAGTAAAGAAATATTTACATACATTCTTTTTGCGAGTTTCGAGGGTAAGAGAATCATATCAGTGTGCGGTCATGTCAAAACGCTCTTGTTGTTCTTTTAGTTAACATTTAGATAAGCATCCTATAACGATTATCGGTATTGTTGTCCACATAAGCTCAACTTATCATATGTAATCATGGCGAGAGGATACGTTAAGGTATGATTTATACTTACCGACCGGTGTTCATCCACATCACGACACATTCCCGTATCAAGGTATGCACGAGGGTTCATCTTACCGGTGAGTATACCGATTATCATCTGTTTTACCGTATATGATGTGAGAAACTCACTTATTTTGATTGAAAACAAGCCCTATGTGATAGAATCACTTATTGATGAGGAACTTGATTTTCGGATGCATGAGGGCACAGAAGCAAGTCCGTGAACAGGTCAGTACTTTCGTACAGCAGAGAGACGAACTTGACTCCCGGAAAATTGTGATATTGTATCACTTATTTTGGGGACATGTGATTGTTGATCACTTATTGAGGTCGAATGCAATATGTACACGTATGTATGATATCATGGAAGATCTAGACTTGCGTCCCCGTTATTTTTCGGTAAAAGATACAACCATGATACCCAGATGATAAGCAGCATAAAGACCGAATATCTCAGAACCTCGGTAATCTCTCAAACGAAATTTCGGTACTAAGACCATATGCCAATGAATGGTTCCCACCTGGTCTTCAGTCGATTTAAGTTTATATCACCCTGCACACTTTAAAATGATTGTGAGCCTACCGATACATCTTATATAGAGCTGCTTAGCATATTTCATTTAAGGTTTAAAGAGGTTTAGACAGACCACTGATGTACTATCATTTTCTCTTTTGCTCGCCAGGAAACTCATTTTTGCTTTTCTATTGTTTTTGAGTTTTTGAAATTTTTCGATGTTTTTGTATTTTTGATTTTTAAGAAAAACAGTAAACTATTTACAAAAATTCTTATGAAAAACCAGTTATTCAGGATTCCTCATCCCATTGAGTTCGACTAAGTGTTCAAAGCGAGCTCGATCAAAAGCTTTAGTGTAAAGATCAGCAAGGTTATCTTCTGTGTCAAATCAGCACTTTGAACTTCAATTTAAATCAATCAATATAAATATATCAACAATCTCACAACCCCCTTCATGTGCCTAGAGCAGCCACTATCAACATAAGTTGATAATCCTCCTTAGCAACTCCTGCACACAACAACTAAAAAATTAGTTAGATTGGGGGACCCAAGCCTTAATGGTCTTGGGTCGTCCAAATTCACCAACTACTGGAACATCCATCCAATATCCATTACTCCTTACTGGAGTCTTGGATCTCAGACCTGTTGATGTAAATGGGTTTTGATTTCCATAAGGTCTATGGTCCTGAGGGTTCCTATATGTATTTGGACTATTTAACCTTTGAAAATTTTGATTTTGATTCCAAGAAGCATGATTGTTATAATTTCTAAAGCCATTGTTATAAAAAGTTCGACCACCATTATTTTGGTATCGATTTTGATATTGACCTTGACTTCTGAAATTATTTGAATTTCCATTAAAATTGTTCATCCTAGATGAACTGCTTCTAGGTCTGTCATATCTGCCTGGTGGAGATCTAGGCTGAAATCTTTGTTGATTTCTTCGAAAACGAGGAACTTGTGGAGTTCCTTTTCCAGCCTTATCTATACCAACAGCAACATTCTTTGGTTGCTTAGGAGCAGATTTCTTTGGAGAATTTGATCCTTTCTCCTCACTATCACCTTCCTTCACTGGTAACTTCCCTCTCTGTTTTTCACTAAGTTGTGCTTCACTCTTTTTGTTAGGACAGCAGCTTGCTACATGTCCCTTTGTGTGACATTTGAAGCACGATCTCTTATTCGAAGACTTCTTAGTTGAAGCCTTTGAACTAGATTCTGTTTTTGATGATGATGCCTTAGAAGGATTTTGCTCAGTTTGCTTAATTTCAGATTTTTTTATGTTTTTGTTTCTAGCAAACTCTACATTTGATACCTTTTCAATAACAGCTGTTTCGGTTTTCATATCACTTCCTTGAACAAAATTAACCTTTTTAACAAAAGTTTGATTATTGTTTTTAGAAGGTGTATTTTTCTTTTTCAAAACAGGTTTGCTGTTATTTTCCTTCTTAGCATCATTATCTTCAAACACATCACCTTGACTGGATGTGGAACTACTTGGTGATGTTGCCATAAAGTCTGCTAGCTCATTTTCACTAGGCAGGAATGAATAGTCATGACTAAGAGGAGGTGGAACTTCATTAAAGCCCTGGAAGCCCACACTGGTCTTGTCATTACTCTTCTTTAACCCACCCATCATGTGTTTCATTACAAAAGACGAATCTCTGAATTGACTCAATTTCTTTTCAAGTTCAACAATTTTGAGTTGTGCATCTGACAACTCTTTGCATTTTTCAGAAATCTCTTTTGTTTTCTCAGCCATCATGTCATGAGCTAAGTCTATGACTTGAAGTTTTTCATTTAGTTTGCAAGTTAAAGCTTCAATTTCAGCTTCACAACCTTTTATTTTCTTCAAGTATGACGATTCATTTCTTTTAACAAAAAAGTTTGCTTCTTTTATGTTAGACATCTCACTTACCAGACTTTGGTTTTGTGTTCGCAACCTGTCAACCTCACCCTGTAGTTCACGGCATCTCAAACATACTGAATTAGATTGTACCTCTTTCTCATGAACTTCTGAAGTTTCATCAGCAACAACCTGTTCAGATTCACTCTCCTTCTCTGCTTCAGCATCCACTTTTGCTTCAGCATTCTTCACTTCAGATTCAGCATCACTCACAGTAGTTCCAGCCTCATCAACTGGCACTATCTCTGCCATGAATGCCTGAGTGGCACTCTCATTTCCCTGATATCGCTTTTGTAATGCATCCCACATATCCTTTGAATTAGTGTACGTTTGGAAGGTATGCTTGATGCTATCAGGTAAGGACATCTTTATTGCCGCCAAGGCTCTCTTTTCAGCATCAACCACCTGTCTCTCAGATTCATCCATCTTGTCATAAGACAGCACTAAGACCCTTCCTTCAATACTACGCGTAGGAGCAACATAGCCATCTATCATACAGTACCACATTCTGGTATCTTCACTCTTCACAAATGCCTCAAACTCCTCTTTCCAGTCAGCATATTCTTTGACATTTTTCAGCTTTGGCCAATGTTTAACACTCTCACTAACCTTGTCCATTCTGACCATCTTTAAACACGTTTTTATCGTAACCGTACTGATAAAAACCGTACAAAATATTTCCGAACACAGTGATTACCAAATTACACCGTTAGAATCGTCTCGAAAAGACGAATCCAAAGATATCTAATGTCGAATACCAAATTCGGGATTTTCCAGAGTCTGTTTTTTTTTTTTTTTTTTTTTTTTTTTGGTCCTAAAAATCACACGAGTTCAACGGTGCAAACGGCTTCTTCAGATGTGCTACAGATTGTTCTCTAAACTCGAAACACTGAAAAAATTCCTACGCTTGCCTTTCAAAATTCCACCACTTGTGAATCACACAAGATAGGATCGCACAAGACCCTTTGAGACGCACAAGGTCTTCTGGATCGCACAATCCACCAACTTTGGGCCAAACAGTCACTTTAACGGGCCTGGGCCTGATCGCACAAGTTTCTGGCTCGCACAAGCTGACTTCGGATCGCACAAGAGCTCCAGACGCACAAGATATCCAAACGCACAAGTTCTCCAAACGTACAAGAACTCCAAACGTACAAGACCTCCAAACGCACAAGCTTAGAAATTTCAAATTTTGAATATTAACAGATCGCACAAGAGCTGATTGGGCCACCCAGCCACCCAATCACGAAACAGCAGCAGCAGTCAACAACAGCAGCTGACAATCCGGTCGCACAAGCAAAGTCTCAATCAACACTTCTTTCCTTACACGAAATCCAAGCAAAAGTCTCCTACAAACACGAAAATAGTCAAAACAATAATCAAAACAGATTAAAATACACGAATTTAAGCTGTTCTTCAAGTGTTCTTCCTGTTCTTCAAGTGTTCTTCGCAAAAATCCAGAAAATTTAACACGAAATTTTCAAACAAACCAACTCAACCACAACTACCAACTACCAAATCAGATCAAAACTTCAGAATTTTGATCTGTTCTTCCTTGTTCTTGCTGTTCTTCACGAAAATTATGAATGAGACACCAAAAATTTTTCAACCGAAAAACAACTTGAATCTTGAATCCAGATCTTCAGTCTTGAACCACGCTCAAGAGCAAACGCTCTGATACCAAATGTAGGTCCCTGAATCCCGTTGGATCTTAACAAGACAGATAATCTATCAAGGGTGCGGAATCCCCTTGATTGATCTTCGAACCCAGAAACAAGAATAAGTAGAAGAACAAGAACTCGAACACACAAACACACAAACTTCCAAACTGATCTTCTGTGATTATCAAACCCTTAGTAGTGTTTTACAATCACTAAGATCTACAAGAACCTAAACAGCCGATTTCTGTTTTGTTCTTAAGCTCTCACACTTGAATGCTCTCTCAAGTTGTCTAAAGTGTCTGAGTGTCTAACCCTAAACATGTAGCAAGAGGTTGTTTATATACTACAACCTACCATACACGAATTGGGCTTTGCCCATATTACATTTGTTACATAAACTTGGGCCTAATAGACTTAATATAAACTTGGACTGATTGGGCTTCATAGAGCTCGTTTTTCTTTAAGTCTTCATGATCCAATCTTCTGTTTAATATCCAAAGACCAATCCAAAGCTGTTGTCATATAACATGCACCAACAAATGCCCTTCATCCTGAAGGGCCTTACGCATCCTCCTACCAGACCGGGTACCCACCTTATGGGTATCAACACCCACCACCTCCTCAACCTCCGCATCAGTAGCCGCCACAGCCCCCGTTGATTCAGCCCCAGTAGCAACAGGAGATTCTACAAAGGTTGAGCCAGGTGGAACGGGAGGTTCAAGAGGAATGTAGGAACCACCGGGGATTTCTCAAGGGTTTGGCAAGCTTAATCAAAGGGAAGAGCAAAAAGGATCATTGAGATTCTTTGTTTAATTGTTTGTTTTGTATTTCTTTAATTTTCAATCAAGTCCCTGCGTCGACATCTATTTCTGGATTCAGTCCCTGCGAGGACTTGTAGTTTCAGTTTAGCCCCTGCGTGGTTGGGTCAGACGAAGTCAACAGTCACCCAAGGGAGAATCATGACACTTCCAGAGTTAATGTAGCAGGCGCAGAATTGCAGGCATTAATAGATAATTCCGTTACGCAAGCCCTTGACAGACAGTTTAATGAATCTAGTGGTACCCATGTCAGGACTCAGTCTGTACCTCATTCAAAACCACCCTCCAGAACTCATACAGCTCGCAAGAGTGATTCTCATCACCCAACAAATCAAAGGAGTGTTCCATCTAAGAAGATTGAGCTCAAACAAGAACCACATATTAAGGGCTGTTCTTATAAGTATTTTGTCTCCTGCAAGCCTAGAGACTTCACAGGGGAGAAAGGAGTCATCGATTGTATGACTTGGCTCGATGAAATGGACACGGTGGTTGATATTAGTGGTTGTGCAGAGAAAGATATTGTGAAGTTTGTGTCACAATCATTTAAAGGAGAAGCTCTAGCGTAGTGGAGATCACTGATTCAAGCTACATGAAAAGTTCACTTGTATAGCATGTCTTGGGAGCAGTTCATTGCTCTAATCAAAGAAAATTAATGTCCTCAACACGAAGTTGAGAAGATTGAGACTGACTTCTTGACTTTAGTCATGAAGAACTTAGACTGCCAGACTTACCTCACCAGTTTCAATACCATGTCTCGATTGGTTCCATACTTGGTTACACCAGAACCAAAACGTATCGCTAGTTTTATTGGGGGTTTAGCCTCGGAGATCAAAGCTAGTGTGAAGGCGTCTCGACCTACTACTTTTAGGTCAGCAGCTGATTTGTCTTTATCCCTTACTCTGGATGCGATCAGGCTGAGATCGCTTAAGATTTATGAAGAAGGAAAAAGGAAACCTGAGGATGATAACTCACGTCGTTCTGACAAGAAGCATAGGGGGAAGTTAGACCACAAGAAGAATTCTGGGTCCAACAAGGGTAACCAGCAAGTGGATGAGAAGCCTAAATGCAAAACCTGCCAGAAACGTCATTTCGGGAAATGCAGGTTAGAATCAAAGTCGCAGTCGCAGTCGATGCCGATTGGTTGTGGGATCTGCAAATCCAAAGAACACAAGACTTTGGATTGCAAGAAGTTGAAGGATGCGACCTGTTATGGTTGCAATGAGAAAGGGCATATCAAAACCAACTGCCCGAAGTATGCGAAGAAGCCTAAAGAAGGCAAGAAGACCAATGCTAGGGTCTTTCAGATGAATGCTCGGGAAGCGGTGCAGGATGATAACCTGATAACAGGTACCTTCCTTATTAATGATGTCTATGCAAGGGTATTATTTGATTCGGGTGCGGATAAGTCATTTGTCGATGATAAGTTTTGTAAATTGCTAAATCTGCCTGTTAAAACCCTAATCGTGAAATATGAAGTAGAGTTGGCCGATGGTACCTTAGAAACTGCCTCAACTGTGCTAGATGGATGTTTTATATCCATTAGGAACCACTCCTTTCCGTTATCCTTGCTTCCTTTTTAATTAGCTGGTTTCGACATAGTGATAGGCATGGATTGGTTATCTCATAACCAAGCCCAGATCGTTTGTGACAAGAAACAAGTGGTTATCAAGACTCCGTATGGTGAACCACTTACCATACAAGGAGATACTCAGTACGGGATGCCTAAGCAAGTGTCTATGCTTAAGGCATCAAGGTGTATGAAGAAAGGTTGTGTCATCTACATGGCACAAGTAACTATTGATGAACCAAAGCCCAAGATTGAAGACATCCCTGTCATTTCTGAATATTCAGAAGTATTCCCTGAAGAACTGCCTGGTTTACCCCCCAGATAGGCAAGTGGAGTTCAGAATCGACATAATACCCGGAGAAGCACCTGTTGCAAGAGTACCTTACCGGTTAGCCCCAACTGAGATGAAAGAGTGAAGAACCCAACTGGATGATTGATGTGCGTGCGGTGTGATATAAGTTTAAGTATATCTTAAGCCATTTTTACACGTTAGTCAAGTTTTAAATTTATAAAACACGATATTTTACTAACACCAAACACACATATGGGCAAGTGCACCCATCGTGAGCGTAGTATAGTGTTGGCAAGATACCAAGGTCGTCCAAGGACACAAGAGCTTTTAGTATCGGTTTATCCTCAACGTCTACTCAAATCAAAAGTTAGAAAAAGGTTTTAAACTAGAAAAATAAAAACTAACTAAAATGCTGAAAAATAAAATAAAAGTAAAAACAGATAGACAAGATGAATCACTTGGCTCCGACTCGTGTATAGTGTAACCTTTGATTATTTCCACACTTTTGCACTTTTTAAGAGATTATCTTAGTTATTGTAGTAGGCCCCTATTTTGAAGGTGACGTTACCCTCAACCCAGTAGTTTGAGTCAGCAAGGATACAATTCTAAAGGGTCGGATTATTGAAAGATAATTAATTAAGTTAATAATGCATATTATGGTAGGCCCCTCTTTTGAAGGTGACGTTACCCTCGGCTAAGTAGTCTGAGTCAGCAGGGATACAGTCCTAAGTAGCCGGGTTAAAGTATTAATAGTAGCTTACATATGAGGGGATCAAAGAGTTTGGACCCCCGCCATCCAATACCGGTGGGTATTGAAGGAGGTCCTACTAAATTTGACCCAGGTCCTTGCAGGATCTATACACTGAACAAGGCAAGACTCTTACCAAGCTGTTCCCTTAACCCCCGACCAGGTAGCCAACATACCTCCATATAGACCGTGGAGATATGAATGGTGAAAATCTTTTATTTTATATAAACAGTAAAATAATGCCAAGACACCACGAACAAACGATAAGGAAGAATCACCTTCAACATAAGAAACTAGTTATTAAAGTCATTAATACATAACCAAGTAAAAAGTGCGAAAAGACTAAAAATAAAAAGTATTACACTAGACACTTGTCTTCACCAAGTGATGTAAGAGACTTAGGAAAACATGGCCTTTGATTGTCAAGAATTCTTACGATCAATCTTGGATCCCTAGACGACTCACACACTCTATGATGGACAATGGATGATGGTGTTGTGATGGTGGTGGGTGGTGGGTGAAGTGTGAGAGAGGTGGTGTGCTAAGGGATGGTTTGCAAATGAGCCAAGCACCCTTATTTATAGCCTGAACAGCAGCTCAGGCACGGCCCCATGTCCATTGGGCACGACCCCGTGTCCATCCTCTTCTCTCCCTTCATTAATTGTAGTTTGTCTGCATTAGTTGACCACGCCCCCGTGTTTGCTGGGCACGCCCCCGTGTGCAGAAGCATATCTGTACTATCAAGATTTCCTCAGATTCTGCGAATCTTAGAGTTGACCACGGCCCCGTGTCCGCTGGGCACGCCCCCGTGGTGGGTGATAGAAGCTTCTGTAGCTTTGTCTTTTATGCTGGCACTTGGGCACGCCCCCGTGTTCACTGAGTACGGGGCGTGTTCAGTCTTCTGTCTTCTTGATTTTGCTTGGGAAGATGCTGTCGGGGGGTCGGGCATGCCACGTTTGTTCCTTTTCTTGTATTTATGTTAGATTTAGCTGCCTTTTTGCTTCTTTTGTTAATTTGAGCTCATTTAATCCTGAAAATACAAAAGGAAGACAAAAACACACTTTTTTCCAACATTAGTACTAAAAAAGGGTTAGTTTTGTGCCACAATTGATGTAATTTATATGTTGCATTTTTTGCACATCAAATACCCCCACACTTGAATCTTTGCTTGTCCTCAAGCAAAACTCTTTATAATGTGGCTTTACACTCCCAAATGGAATGGGTAGAAGAGAAGGTTTTTTGTAACACCTCAAAAATTCATGACCAATAAAGTATTGACACGTGTCATAAGCTTTGAACGTGTGGAAGAATACTCTAGAGGGACTAAAGTTGACAAACATGAAAAGTATGTGAATATAAGGATTCAAAATGTCAACAAGGGGTAAATATACTTTACAGTAACCCTACATGATGTTTATACCTTCAAACGAATAAATCATGGATCATACGAAGCTAAATATGAAAGAAAGTGAGAGATTACAAACTACAGGGGTTAAAAGTGTCAACATGTTTAAGTTATACCTCTGAGTGACCTTTTAGCAAACCCGAAGCTTTGTAACGATTAATTATGCTCACTAGAATGCACGATAAATATTTCACCAAGTTTCGTTATCGTATGAGAAAGTTATGATAAAACTTGTACTCGAGGGGTTAAAGTGTCAACGTTGAAAATTATGACTTTTCGGGTAAACATAAAGTGACAAAGGACTTAACAAAGTGGGTATAAGTCTTGAAGCCCTTATAAGTCAAGGTGAAGGGCTCATAATTCAATAAATAAAGGTAGATTGACCTTTCGAAAGACCAAGAGCCAAGATGCAAAAGTTGGAAAATTGTTTAACCTGAAAACAGGCTTCAGGCGGGCCGCGTAAGGCTTGCCAAGACCTTACGCGGGCCGCGTACAGTCCCCAGATACAGAATTAACAGGCAGCAGCCTGTTATAAGCATGTAACCGACTTAAAAACGATTTTCCTCATCCATGGGCGACCCCTACATGCTTTTAGTCCTTAGGGACACTTGTAAATGATCTTGGAACAATGCTAGACTTAGTTGTCATGATCACAAGCCCTCAAATTCACTATATAAGTCCCACAATGTTTGCAACATTCTTGCATTCATTCCATCTGCATTTCTGGAGCTTTTGGGAGTTCAAGAGCAGACCCTAAGCATCCCTAATCGTGCATAGGACTTCTGTAAGCATGCTTAACCTTTCTTAGTTGAGTTTTTACTTAGTTTTAGCTTAAAAGTCAAACTGTCGTAATTGACGGTTGACTTAGCGATTAATCATTAATGGTCCAGTGATTAGTCGAATTGAAGGTAGTTATAAGTTGGTAATTATGTGGGCAATAAACCCTTAAAAGGGCACCCTCTGATTCCCGCTCTAACTAGATCAAATGTCGGGTCAAAGTTTGTATTAAAAAGTCAACAGAAACTTAATTTGCAAATTAACATGTAATTAGCAATGTAGAAGGCATATAACCTATTTTGCCACTCATATAACTCAGTAATAAATGTAAGAACATGTCTAAGCGTGTTCGACCCGACAATTTTCTGTTTAGACCCGGTTCGGAACCGAAAGTCGCAAAACTTTGACTTTTGCTTTGAGTTCAGTTCTGACCCGATTTAGTATGATTTAGAAATGCCTTAGGACTTCCCTAGGACCAGGTTACATGTTAGTATAACCCTCTGTGGTTGGTTCGTTTATTGTCCGATTCGTTTACACGTTT
Organism: Helianthus tuberosus; assembly: GCA_030545235.1. Classification (NCBI taxonomy): domain Eukaryota; kingdom Viridiplantae; phylum Streptophyta; class Magnoliopsida; order Asterales; family Asteraceae; genus Helianthus; species Helianthus tuberosus. The sequence continues at coordinate 10,833 of JARYGA010001997.1, forward strand.
TCGTTAATTGCTTAATGTTGACCATAATGCCCTTTTGACCATAAAATGAGAATTTTAGAAATGTGAAAGGACAATAATCTTTGCTAATGATTTATAAACATGTCCCTAAAATTTCACATCAGTTGGAGGTCTAGATTAGGAGTTATGCTCATTAGCGTAATTATAACGCCTTTTAGTAATTAAACGGCGCAATTAGCATAAAGCCTATCTAAACCCAATTTTTGACGCCAAAACTTTTACCCACTGATGTAATATAATATTTTGGGATTTTTAAAGATTTTTAATTATTTTTAACCTGCTCATAACCTAAGGTTATGGCATTGATTCGGTAAATACCGATTATACCCTTTTTGTTTATAAAAAGAGTTCTACCTAGTATTTTGACACCAATCCAATTGCTACTGATTTTATTTAATAAATGAAGTATTTTAAACTTTATAACCTAATCAGAAAACTCAGATTTCTTGTATAACTCGGAAATCGCTTAAAACGACTTTTTACGCGTATTAAATGCCTAGTATGGGTTTAAAACCATTTTTGTCATATGAGACCTATTACCAACTGATATGACCTAATAAAATAAGTTATATTACTGATGTATTCGGACCTGAATCTCAGAAATTTCAAATAACCTCTTTTATAATCTTTAAAATGACCAAAATACCCCTTCGGGGCTTAAATTGAGATTTAAACTCGTTTTGGGCATAATGGAAGGTATCCTACTGATATCACAACATATTTAAGGCATATTAACTTAGGAAACCTGTATATGACTCTTATGGTTACTCGTTACGCGCTTGTCGCGTTCGGATCGGCTTATGTGACTAGTTTGCATAAATTAGCCGAAACGGGTCAAACAATATCTTTTTTTGGTCTCAAAATCCAGAATGTGTTTAAGTTATCCATATTAAACAAGCATACAAGCTTGTCGGGTCAAAACCACATTCTAAACCGGTCTTCGCCTTATCATGCGTTTGAACCGTATCTTCCTCTTTAAAACTAACCGGTCTAAGCATAGGTTTAATTAAAGACCGTTAGGAATCTAATAGGTTATTAAAAACCTTCGTTCCAGATTAAGAGCCCCAGTAGAAGTACTTGTGCTTGCTGATTTGAATATACGGCTGAGTATAAATTGCATTGCTAGCTCAGGTAAATACTTTTAACTTATTTTCCCTATACGGGCATGGGATACGGTATTATAATAATACCGCTTGGTCGGGTATTGAATGTTTAGTCGTATTGTGATTAAATTATTGAGGTAACCCGCTTTAATCTGTATTGTTTGAAATAAAAGCCTTTAGGGGTTAATGGCCATGTCCCGGATATCCTTGACATCATTGTATTATAAAATGGCCACGCCTTAAGCACGGGGTGTAGGCATACACCTAACAGTTGCATAAGGGAAACGGTATCTCACTCTCTTGTGGGCCTATACTTGTGGCGTGTCTGTTAATCTTGACTTGGTTTCTACATCGGGCCCTGAACGTACAACGAACATGTAAATTTGTATACAAGATTATAATATAATTGTCCCAAGTTATAAAAGATATGATGTGCCTTGTGCATCCAAATCAATTTTATTAAACCTTTTCAAATGAGTCGATTAATTGTATTTACCATTTTCCAAAAAGGTTAAGTGGCAGGTACTGAACGTAATTGGCTGGAAGCTCAGGGCGTTAATAAGGAATCTTGCAAGTTCTAGGCGTCTAAAGTCTGTTGAACAATGTTTAAGTTTTAAGATCCGCCTGTGGATCCTTTACTTTCCGTTGCAATACTTGATATTACTTTATATTCGGATTGTAATATATTTATCTTTTGCTTCCGCTGTGCATTTATATATTGTGTTGTTTGACTATGATGATCTCAACTACGTCATGATACTCCCCACCGGGCCCACCGGTAATACGTAGAAATATCGGGGTGTGACAGGTTGGTATCAGAGCCAACACCGAGTGAATTAAACGCTAGCCTTTTGTGTTTAATCTCAGTTAGACAGTTGCACATTCTTGAGTCTAGATAAGAACATAGGACAAATCCTAATTCGTTTTATTTTGTCCTTATTTGGTTCCTTTGTTATTTTCTGATTAGCCCTTGCATGGGCAAGTCATTTTCTGTTAGAAGTCCCGTTTAGGGCAACCATATACTTGTTTAAATTTTTAATGGAACGATTATATTTAAAATATCATTCCTATATTATAAGATCTACCATTATAATAAAATGGCAAAATTTAAAGAGGACAAGACCTAGCCATATGTCACCTTAAGACAGGGCCAAGATGGTAGTTCCACAATTAGATTCAGATCCTTGTTAACATTTCAATTTAAGATTGTTCTGCGTTAAATATTAAAAGAGTCTTAAAGGTAAAACCTAGCCTAAATGTCATTGTAGACATGGCCAAGACAGTAAAACTTATCCAAAAGATTCCAATCCCTGTTAACATCTGTAAGTATGTTAACATTTTTGGCAAACTGTGAATCGTTAAAGTCACACAGGCCATCCTTAAAACGGGGGTTAATCTAAATTCCCTTATTTGAAATAATCACCCCATAAGGATGAAGTGCCTACGGGATATAATTAACGTCCTCTGAGACTAAAGACAGTAGTAGTCTTTGACTCTCTGTCCAGAAAAGGTAATGAAATATGTTCAAACCTTAATGCCTCGATTCTCTGAAATCATGGCTTGTAAATTTAAAACTGTCCTTGTGACTAGGCCCTTTGCGCCACCTTAATATCCTTAATGTTTTATTACTAGGATAAATTATAATGAAAATACTAATTAAATATAACTAACAAATTAACCAATATGGTTTATGTTACCATGGTTGATGAATCGTCAAAATGATGATTCCATAATAACCTCTGAATAAATAATTGTCATTATGTATGTAGAAATCAAGCTACATGGCTGGATCAGATGAGGTTAACAGCCACCCGAGGGAGAATAATGATGCTCCCAGAGTTAATAGAACTGGTGCGGAACTGCAGGCATTAATAGATAATGCCGTTACACGAGCTCTCGACAGACAGTATGATGAATCAAGTGATACACACTCTAAGACTCTATCTGTGGCTCGCAGTAAGCCCCCTTCTAAATCACATGAGTCAAAGGAAGACGATGTTCATAACTCGTCAAACCAGAGGAGTGTTCCATCTAGACAGGTTGTGCTTCATCAAGAGGCACCAGTTAAGACCTCCTCATATAAATATTTTGTCTCCTGCAAGCCCAGAGACTTTACAGGAGAAGAAGGAGCCATCGATTGCATGACATGGCTCGAGGAGATGGACACTGTTGTTGACATCAGCGGCTGTGCGGAACAAGATGTTGTGAAATTTGTTTCACAATCTTTTAAAGGAGAAGCTCTAGCTTGGTGGAGGTCACTGGTCCAAGCTACGGGGAAGATCCCTTTGTACAACATGACTTGGGATCAGTTCGCTGCTCTTATAAAAGAAAATTACTGTCCTCAACATGAAGTTGAGAAAATTGAGACTGAATTCTTGACATTAGTCATGGAGAACTTAGATTGTCAAGCATACCTTACAAGTTTCAATACCATGTCTCGATTGTTTCCTTACTTGATCACACCGGAACCAAAGCGAATAGCTCGCTTTATTGGGGGTCTAGCCCCAGAAATAAAGGCCAGTGTGAAAGCATCGAGACCTACTACATTCAGGTTAGCGGCAGATCTGTTGCTATCTCTCACACTCGATGTGGTCAGAAACAAGGCTGCCAAAGCCTCTGAAGATGGAAAGCGTAAAAGGGAGGATGAAAATTCTCATCGCTCCGATAGGAAGATAAGGAGGAACTCTGAGGATAAGAAGAGTTCCGGGTTTAAGGAAGACAACCAGCAGTCGGGTGAGAAGACCAGGTGCAAAACCTGTCGGAAATACCACCTCGGGAAATGCAGATTTGAATTTCAGCCTCTACCTTGTGGAATCTGCAAGTCTAAGGAACATAAAACCTTGGATTGCAAGAAGTTGAAAGATGCAACCAGTTATGGTTGCAACGAGAAGGGGCATATCAAGACTAACTGCCCTAGGAATCAGAAGAAGTCTGAAGAGGCCAAGAAAGCAAACGCATGAGCCTTCCAGATGAACGCCCAGGAGATGGTGCAGAATGATAACTATATTGCAGGTACCTTTCCTAATCAAGCAGTTTATGCAGAAATTTATTTGATGCTGGCACATATGATTCTATAATGAATGATAAATGTTGAGAACTGTTGCCTCCGCCTGATTAGGACTCCGGTCATTTAATGCGAGGTAGAAATTTTCCGATGATACTTTAGAGAATGCTCCAACAAATCTTAGATTTATATTTTATATCTATTGGAATCACTCTTTTCTGATACCCTTATGACAAGCTTTCAAGCTATCCAAATTCATCAATATAATAAAGACAGATGTGACATGTTGATCCCCTGTCAAAAAGATGATGGAATAGGTCCAAAACCTTAAATGCCATTGATGGTCTTTCGTGACCTAGGATAAACATAATAAATATATATTAAATAACATCCATTAAGAATGTTCGTACTATATTAGCCTGTATGGTCTATTGATACCATGGTTAGTATATGTTAAGGCCATCAGGATGATGAATAGCAGTTGTTGGATTGCAACTAAGAAATCGTTTTATTGGTGTTAGGAACCAATATCGAGTATGGCAAACTCAGATAAGTCAGCCGTTAATCGTGTTATGGATGATGCGACACATGCCAATGATGCTACAATTGTGAACCTTAGAATTTCCAAAGATGTTCTTCAAACTATGATAGACGCAGCTGTTGGAAAAGCTGTGAAGAAGGCTGTGAAAAAGTTCAAGGATCCCCATGCTACTCGCTCCAAATTTTATCAAGGACCACATTTCCTTACTCATAAGGAGGATCTTGTTCATGCCTCAAATGCAAAAGATGAGCTAAAAAGAAAAAGGGAGGAAGATAACTCCCATAGCTCTAAGAAGAAGAACAAACAAAAGTCCAACGAGAAACCTGTATGCAAGACATGCAAGAAGCGCCATTATGGGAAGTGCAGGTTCGAATCAAAATCCTAGTCGCAGCCTAGGGCTTGTGGGATCTGCAAATCTAGTGAGCATAAAACATTGGAATGCCAGGAGATAGGAGATGCGACTTGTTACAACTGTAACGAGAAAGGACACATCAAATCAAATTGCCCAAAATATGCTAAGAAGCTTAAAGGAGATAAGAAGACCAACGCTAAGGTCTCTCAGATGGATGCAAAAGAGGTCATACAAGATGACAATATTATAACTGGTACGTCCTCATCCATGATGTATATGCAAGGGTAATGTTTGATTCAGGTGCAGATAAGTCAATGTGGAATAAATTTTGTTAGTTATTAAATCTGCCTGTTAGAACCCTAAGCACAAAAAATATGAAGTAGAATAAAACACTAAGAATTCTGCTTTGAATCGAATACCAATCAATCCTTCATAAATTATAAGTATATTAGACTTTTAAAGATCTATCATAAGAATCCTAGACATTAAGTGTAAGGTAAACTTACAGATAGAAAATTCATAGGAACCATTTCTTCTACTCCTGTCAGAAATCTTCAATCATAAAGTCCTAATGTACCCTCTCTCCAGATAAAGTACATCATCATATGAAATTGATATCTCTTTGATCTCTATTGATTACGAATACCAAATGGTATGACGAAAGCGCCATATGAGGATCGGTGTATCTTAATATGTTCCATAGATTGCTTACATGCCTGATCAGTATGGAGGTTTAATGCATGGAACCACAAAGATATCCCAATGATCATATGGTACTAAAGTCAGCTAATGGTATTCAAAGAAGATACCTAAAAATAGAATTGTCCAAGTAAATGTTCCCGATCAAGGAATTCGTGGAATTGTAACATAAATGTGTCACTTATTTGGCACAAGCAATGGTGGATGAACTGGAGCCTGAGATTTGGAAAATATCAGTAACCTCCTTGTATCTTGATTATCTTCTCCTAAGGCTACCCTGTTTACCTCCCGAGAGGCAAGTAGCGTTAAGATTTATATCCCATTTAGGGCTGCATTACTATGAAATCTCCAAGACAGCTAGTACCATTATTGGAAGAATCGAAAACCCTGGTTAAGTAAGTTTTAAGATATAGATTCATAAAGCCTAACTCAATATCCTGAGAATTCGGTATAGTAAATTATGAAAGACGGTTCATTTTGCTTATGCATTGTTTACCGCAACCCTAATTAAGCAACGATTGAGAATCGCCATCAGTTGCCCAGGATCGTCGATTTGTTCGACTAACGACAAAGATTAGCTATTCCTTAAAATTAATTAAGCAGTGGTTGGAATAACCATCTCACCTTAAGATAAGCTTTTCTATAATGGTTGATATATAAGCATCAAGGCTGGTCCTTTGGAGACCTTGTATAGATGGAATGATAAACATCTATTGTTAGGACAATAGATTGGTAAGTCCAATTATCAGGATCTGAAAGTTGCAATGGAAACAACAAATAAGATCATACAAATCCCTAATCATCTGTAAGATGCCAGAATTCGGCAGAAAATCAAGGATTAATGAAAATAGCAAATCTCCTAAATTCTTGTTAAGGAATAAGGTTCAACAAAAGATATCACCCAGGAAGGGTGTGCCAAGTTGTAATTATCAGGTTAGTTAAGCTCTGAATATATAAAGTCATTCGAAAGATTCGGATGTATCAAGATTAAATAGCTTACGAGCTAAGACCTAATTAAGGAGCTTGGTAGAACGCGCAATGTGCCCCCACACTAGTGACTGAAGGGTGTGTTTCACCAATAAGTCAAGAAGCACTATCACATAATGATATGCAGATTTATGATATGATGATCATCCTGTATCGATTAAGGATCGACAGGTTAAGAAGCTCCAAAAGGATACACGTACCTAATATAGGGGTCACTTTGGGAGCTTGGAAAGACTCCAGATATGTTATAGAAATTAAGTCCATTATGCAACAAAAAGTACTTCCAGCATTTTTTCAAATCTCGAGGTCGAGATTTCTTTTAAGGGGGTGAGGATGTAACACCTCAAAAATTCATGACCAATAAAGTATTGACACGTGTCATAAGCTTTGAACGTGTGGAAGAATACTCTAGAGGGACTAAAGTTGACAAACATGGAAAGTATGTGAATATAAGGGTTCAAAATGTCAACAAGGGGTAAATATACTTTACAGTAACCCTACATGATGTTTATACCTTCAAACGAATAAATCATGGATCATACGAAGCTAAATATGAAAGAATGTGAGAGATTGCAAACTATCGGGGTTAAAAGTGTCAACATGTTTAAGTTATACCTCTGAGTGACCTTGAAGCCCTTATAAGTCAAGTTGAAGGGCTCATAATGCAATAAATAAAGGTAGATTGACCTTTCGAAAGACCAAGAGCCAAGATGCAAAAGTTGGAAAATTGTTTAACCTGAAAACAGGCTTCAGGCGGGCCGCGTAAGGCTTGCCAAGACCTTACACGGGCCGCGTACAGTCCCCAGATACAGAATTAACAGGCAACAGCATGTTATAAGCATGTAACCGACTTAAAAACGATTTTCCTCATCCATGGGCGACCCCTACATGCTTTTAGTCCTTAGGGACACTTGTAAATGATCTTGGAACAATGCTAGACTTAGTTGTCATGATCACAAGCCCTCAAATTCACTATATAAGTCCCACAATGTTTGCAACATTCTTGCATTCATTCCATCTGCATTTCTGGAGCTTTTGGGAGTTCAAGAGCAGACCCTAAGCATCCCTAATCGTGCATAGGACTTCTGTAAGCATGCTTAACCTTTCTTAGTTGAGTTTTTACTTAGTTTTAGCTTAAAAGTCAAACTGTCGTAATTGACGGTTGACTTAGCGATTAATCATTAATGGTCCAGTGATTAGTCGAATTGAAGGTAGTTATAAGTTGGTAATTATGTGGGCAATAAACCCTTAAAAGGGCACCCTCTGATTCCCGCTCTAACTAGATCAAATGTCGGGTCAAAGTTTGTATTAAAAAGTCAACAGAAACTTAATTTGCAAATTAACATGTAATTAGCAATGTAGAAGGCATATAACCTATTTTGCCACTCATATAACTCAGTAATAAATGTAAGAACATGTCTAAGCGTGTTCGACCCGACAATTTTCTGTTTAGACCCGGTTCGGAACCGAAAGTCGCAAAACTTTGACTTTTGCTTTGAGTTCAGTTCTGACCCGATTTAGTATGATTTAGAAATGCCTTAGGACTTCCCTAGGACCAGGTTACATGTTAGTATAACCCTCTGTGGTTGGTTCGTTTATTGTCCGATTCGTTTACACGTTTTCGTTAATTGCTTAATGTTGACCATAATGCCCTTTTGACCATAAAGCGAGAATTTTAGAAATGTGAAAGAACAATAATCTTTGCTACTGATTTATAAACGTGTCCCTAAAATTTCACATCAGTTGGAGGTCTAGATTAGGAGTTATGCTCATTAGCGTAATTATAACGCCTTTTAGTAATTAAACGGCGCAATTAGCATAAAGCCTATCTAAACCCAATTTTTGACGCCAAACCTTTTACCCACTGATGTAATATAATATTTTGGGATTTTTAAAGATTTTTAATTATTTTTAACCTGCTCATAACCTAAGGTTATGGCATTGATTCGGTAAATACCGATTATACCCTTTTTGTTTATAAAAAGAGTTCTACCTAGTATTTTGACACCAATCCAATTGCTACTGATTTTATTTAATAAATGAAGTATTTTAAACTTTATAACCTAATCAGAAAACTCAGATTTCTTGTATAACTCGGAAATCGCTTAAAACGACTTTTTACGCGTATTAAACGCCTAGTATGGGTTTAAAACCATTTTTGTCATATGAGACCTTTTACCAACTGATATGACCTAATAAAATAAGTTATATTACTGATGTATTCGGACCTGAATCTCAGAAATTTCAAATAACCTCTTTTATAATCTTTAAAATGACCAAAATACCCCTTCGGGGCTTAAATTGAGATTTAAACTCGTTTTGGGCATAATGGAAGGTATCCTACTGATATCACAACATATATAAGGCATATTAACTTAGGAAACCTGTATATGACTCTTATGGTTACTCGTTACGCGCTTGTCGCGTTCGGATCGGCTTATGTGACTAGTTTGCATAAATTAGCCGAAACAGGTCACACCATATCTTTTTGGTCTCAAAATCCAGAATGTGTTTAAGTTACCCATATTAAACAAGCATACAAGCTTGTCGGGTCAAAACCACATTCTAAACCGGTCTTCGCCTTATCATGCATTTGAACCGTATCTTCCTCTTTAAAACTAACCGGTCTAAGCATAGGTTTAATTAAAGACCGTTAGGAATCTAGTAGGTTATTAAAAACCTTCGTTCCAGATTAAGAGCCCCAGTAGAAGTACTTGTGCTTGCTGATTTGAATATACGGCTGAGTATAAATTGCATTGCTAGCCCAGGTAAATACTTTTAACTTATTTTCCCTATACGGGCTTGGGATACGGTATTATAATAATACCGCTTGGTCGGGTATTGAATGTTTAGTCGTATTGTGTTTAAATTATTGAGGTAACCCGCTTTAATCTGTATTGTTTGAAATAAAAGCCTTTAGGGGTTAATGACCATGTCCCGGATATCCTTGACATCATTGTATTATAAAATGGCCACGCCCTAAGCACGGGGTGTAGGCATACACCTAACAGTTGCATAAGGGAAACGGTATCTCACTCTCTTGTGGGCCTATACTTGTGGCGTGTCTGTTAATCTTGACTCGGTTTCTACATCGGGCCATGAACGTACAACGAACATGTAAATCTGTATACAAGATTATAATATAATTGTCCCAAGTTATAAAAGATATGATGTGCCTTGTGCATCCAAATCAATTTTAATAAACCTTTTCAAACGAGTCGATTAATTGTATTTACCAGTGTAAACTGACGTATTTTCCAAAAAGGTTAAGTGACAGGTACTGAACGTAATTGGCTGGAAGCTCAGGGCGTTAATAAGGAATCTTGCAAGTTTTAGGCGTCTAAAGTCTGTTGAACAATGTTTAAGTTTTAAGATCCGCCTGTGGATCCTTTACTTTCCGTTGCAATATTTGATATTACTTTATATTCGGATTGTAATATATTTATCTTTTGCTTCCGCTGTGCATTTATATATTGTGTTGTTTGACTATGATGATCTCAACTACGTCACGATACTCCCCACCGGGCCCACCGGTAATACGTGGAAATATCGGGGTGTGACATTTTTGGGCTTGTCATAGAGTGTCGGGATTTCCAAGATTCTTTATTAAGTTTTATTTTTATTTATTTACAATCCTATTCGTCATGATTTATTTAAAACATCACATAAGATAAATTACTTATTAGGGCATAACAATCTTTTTAAAATTCCATTTATATACAAGTTCACATACCACACGGGGATCACTCAACACTCGGCCGAAGATGTATTTTAGTGAATCACTCGAGAGCGTCATGGAACTTACTCCTACCATAGGCTTGCCAAGCAATCAATCCTCCTCCATTTTAACTATATACCTTTGTAAATATCAAGAGGACTTTTGGGTGAAGGGTTAGGCTTGGGTTAAAGGTAGGTGGTTGGGTTAGTGGTTAGTAGAAAAGGGCGAAAAGCATAAAAAACATCGGTTTTTGTAAGACTTTTTATTTTTGCACTATTTTGATGAAGCCATTATTCAAACAAAGTTATTTTTGATGAACTTGCTTGTTTATTTCTTTTGCTTCATCATCAACACAATTTTTTTTTGAAAAGTCATACGGAAAACCGAGCTTGTTACTAAAACAAAGGGTTAAAAATAAAAAGGGTTTTGGTGGGTGAAAGGGTTTTGTTTTTGGGTTAAGAAATGAAAAAGTTTAGGCTCAAAGGGGTTAACTAGGGGGATTTTGGGTAGGTGGTAAAAAAAGAAAAAGAAAAAATAATGGTGTAGAAATGAAAAAGGGTTAGTCCTAATGCCTCCATCTTTTACTTACTCGGGTTTAAGTTGGTAAGGACCGGGAATGTATCGTCATGGCAAGTTCTAGAGTCGTAAGAACCAAGCGGCTATTCACACAAGAAACGAAAAATGAGCATTTAGTTTAAAGATATGTATTTGTATGCTCAATAAAGGCTCAAAACTAACTTTTGTGGGAATGAGTTTTTATGTGATCAAGTATATATAATCAAATTTTAACTAAGCTTGTCATGCCTTTTCATAATTTTCTTATGTTGGTTCTTTTTATCACGACGCTATCGGTTGTAAATTTGTAAAAATATAACCTTTTTAGAATTTGAAATTCCAAAGTTAAACCTAGACAAGTAAGAAAAAAAATGAAAAATTTTTGAAAAAAATTGGGGTGATTAGCGGTTCCAATAGAGTTTTGTGTAAGACTTGTATTTAGGACTTGCAAGATTCAAGGTTTTAGCATCCCCCCCACACTTAAATTACACATTGTCCTCAATGTGTCCCAAAAATAAGTTTTTAGGTTGATTGAATGTGTAATATGGTGTGAAAAAGCAAAATTTATGTTACTGGGCGTCTGGACACGGCCCCGTGGTGTCCGGGCACAGCCCCATGTTCAGATCGCCAGTAACAGAAATGAATAAAGAGAAACAGAAGCCTGGGCATGGGGGCGTGTTCAGTGAGCACGCCCCGTGTCCAGTTACCTGAACTGGGCATTTTCTGCAGATTGTGCAGCACGGGGCCGTGTTGGGCGGGCACGGCCCGTGCTGGACTTGCTGTAATGAAGAAAATTTTGTCGGATGGCCCTGTTTTCGTGCATGGGGTGCTGGTGCAAGTTTCCCTTGTTATCCTTCACCATCCCGAGTGTGTTTTATTCATTTCAACATCATCTAAACACCATATTAACTAAAACCATCATTCATTAAGTCATAGAGAGAATTACATAATAATCCTAAAAAGTTAAAAACAAAACAGAAAATAAAATTTAAGGGTCCTAAATTAGATAGGTCAAGTGATACGTAAAATCATCTTAAGGAGCTCTACTAATACAATAAGAACCAAAATTCCGGAAATAGTTTTCCGGTATCTAAAAGTTTTGCAGATCTCCGAGCCGAGCGGTGTTCCCTAGATGTTGCTAGAGCCATTCCTCTATCTCTCTTGGGAGGAGGGAGGCGGCTTCATGTTCCTCAACATCTTGTGGAGGGGTGGTGACACCAATCGGAACCCCTTGTAGTATGTCTCGAGGGGGTTCCGGATGTATGGTGTACCATTCGGCTGGAATGATGACTTCCGGTACCACATTCCATGCCCTTTGGGTGATAATCGGTACCAAAGGAGGCGAGGCGAGAATGTTCAACCTTTGGTGCAAAAGGTTGACTTCTCGGAGACATCCTTCTAGTCCCACCGTCAGATGATTAATATGGTCGACCAATGCTTCTTCCACCCCCGTTATCTCATCAATGGCCTTTCTTGGCGTAAACGTAGTTTACAAGAGCGTCCTCTACCGTTGATGACCTCCTCCCATGTCGGTTGTTCCTTGATTGTGACGAAGATGTTCCGCTTGTTCTGCTCGCCATTCTGAGAACACAGACCGAAAAGAGCTCAACTTTTATGGAACAGTACCTCGGACACGGCCCCGTGTTCAGTGAACACGGCCCCGTGTTCAGCCTTCTGCGGGTTTTTAGAGCAAAGAATCTTGTAGTTTTAAATTATTTTTTCAATTTATAAGGTACTTTTAAGCATAAATAATTTAAAACAATGTTGTGTCATTTATTTTAAACAAGATTCCTTGAATAATAACCCTACAAACATTTCAATAAAGCTTGGAACCATGGAGATTTCAAGCTTTTATGGAGGTATTGAGTGAAAATTGAAGAAGGAGGCAATGAACAAAAGTGGAAAAGACAAGATGGTTGTTGAGAACCATCTTTTAGAATATACCTAGGATGGTATGAATGAAGATCCCCAGCAAATCTCTGCCTTTGGAGTGGTCCAAATGAGCAGGAATCTTGCTGCATTTATAGAAAACGACAGCACACTGCACACGGCCCAGTGTCGGCTAGATACGGCCCCGTGTGCAGACAGAATCTTGACACATTTTGTCCGTATTCTGATAAAAATCAGAAAGGAATCTTTTGGTGGACACGGGGGTGTGTTGACCTGGACACGGCCCGGTGTCTAGAAGCTGTCCTATGGAGTTTTCTTATTTTTAAGGATTTTATCCAGATCGGGCGGTTCCTTACTGGATGGAACAACCCCAAAGTGCCTAAGATACCTTAATTGCTCTAGATTAAGACGAGAATGCAAGAGGTTGTCGGTGAGGGTGATTCCTATGCTATGTGTAGGTGGACAAGTCCAACCCTTTCCCGGGCTCTCGTTAAAGAAGGTGTATGCCGAATCGCTCAGGTCTATGTATGCATCGAACGAAGTCGATGGGGAGTCCTTCACGGCACAATCGACACAGGGACGACTATCGCTCAAGTCCTCGCTAGAGTTAGTGATAACATTGGGAACAACGAAGTTGTTTTTATTTGAATGTGATCCCAACAATTCTTCTTGGTTATCGTCTTGAGATAAATTTTTGAAATCCATCTTAAGTTCTTTTAACCAATTAAGAATTAGATCTTCTAATTGAAATAGTTCATCAAGAAGCATTTCTCCTAGAAGATCCGGTTGAGAGCATTCGAGGGAGAGATAGGGGATTATTTTTACTTTCGCCCCTCTTAAGGCTACGGGAAAACGATGGGTCTATATAGTGGGGCTTATAATTTAGAAAATAACATTCTAATTCTTTATGGGGGCCACCACATATTTGACACCACGTACCATAAGAGTGCCGAAAGTAAAAAATATCAGTATCACTCATGTTTGTGTCAGAAATTACCAACCGTCGGGATCTTACGGTTCTGTTTTCAATAACTGAAACTTGGGCACGGGGTGTGTTGAGTGGGCACGGCCCCGTGTTCAGCTTACTGTCTGACTTAAAACAGGATTGCCAGTTCTATTGATTGGGCACGGGGCGTGTTCAGCGGGCACGACCCGTGCTGAGTTCTGCAGAAGCTGAAAAATTAAAAAAATCCTAAAAAAAAACAGAAAAATTAGAAAAAACGATTAGGCCGTTGATTCCTAACTTTCTTAAAATCCTTGTGTCCCCGGCAATGGCGCAAAAAACTTGATGTGCGTGCGGTGTGATATAAGTTTAAGTATATTTTAAGCCCTTTTTACACGTTAGTCAAGTTTTAAATTTATAAAACACGATATTTACTAACACCAAACACACATATGGGCAAGTGCACCCATCGTGAGGGTAGTATAGTGTTGGCAAGATACCGAGGTCGTCCAAGGACACAAGAGCTTTTAGTACCGGTTTATCCTCAACGTCTAATCAAATCAAAAGTTAGAAAAAGGTTTTAAACTAGAAAAATAAAAACTAACTAAAATGCTGAAAAATAAAATAAAAGTAAAAACAGATAGACAAGATGAATCACTTGGCTCCGACTCGTGTATAGTGTAACCTTTGATTATTTCCGCACTTTTGCACTTTTTAAGAGATTATCTTAGTTATTGTAGTAGGCCCCTATTTTGAAGGTGACGTTACCCTCAACCCAGTAGTTTGAGTCAGCAAGGATACAATCCTAAAGGGTCGGATTATTGAAAGATAATTAATTAAGTTATTAATGCATATTATGGTAGGCCCCTCTTTTGAAGGTGACGTTACCCTCGGCTAAGTAGTCTGAGTCAGCAGGGATACAGTCCTAAGTAGCCGGGTTAAAGTATTAATAGTTTCTTACATATGAGGGGGTCAAAGAGTTTGGACCCCCTCCATCCAATACCAGTGGGTATTGAAGGAGGTCCTACTAAATTTGACCCAGGTCCTTGCAGGATCTATACACTGAACAAGGCAAGACTCTTACCAAACCGTTCCCTTAACCCCCGACCAGGTAGCCAACATACCTCCATATAGATCGTGGAGATATGAATGGTGAAAATCTTTTATTTTATATAGACAGTAAAATAATGCCAAGACACCACAGACAAACGATAAGGAAGAAACACCTTCAACATAAGAAACTAGTTATTAAAGTCATTAATACATAACCAAGTAAAAAGTGCGAAAAGATTAAAAATAAAAACTTTTACACTAGACACTTGTCTTCACCAAGTGATGTAAGAGACTTAGGAAAACATGGCCTTTGATTGTCAAGAACTCTTACGATCAATCTTGGATCCCGAGACAACTCACACACTCTATGATGGACAATGGATGATGGTGGTGGATGATGGTATTGTGATGGTGGTGGTGGTGGGTGGTGGGTGAAGTGTGAGAGAGGTGGTGTTCCAAGGGATGGTTTGCAAATGAGCCAAGCACCCTTATTTATATCCTGAACAGCAGCTCGGGCACGGCCCCGTGTCCATTGGGGACGGCCCCGTGTCCATTGGGGACGGCCCCGTGTCCATCCTCTTCTCTCCCTTCATTAATTGCAGTTTGTCTGCATTAGTTGACCACGCCCCCGTGTTCGCTGGGCACGCCCCCGTGTGCAGAAGCATATCTGTACTATCAAGATTTCCTCAGATTCTGCGAATCTTAGAGTTGACCACGACCCCGTGTCCACTGGGCACGCCCCCGTGGTGGGTGATAGAAGCTTCTATAGCTTTGTCTTTTATGCTGGCACTTGGGCACGCCCCCGTGTTCACTGAGCACGAGGCGTGTTCAGTCTTCTGTCTTCTTGATTTTTCTTGGGAAGATGCTGTCGGGGGGTCGGGCATGCCACGTTTGTTCCTTTTCTTGTATTTATGTTAGATTTAGTTGCTTGTTTGCTTCTTTTGTTAATTTGAGCTCATTTAATCCTGAAAATACAAAAAGAAGACAAAAACACACTTTTTCCAACATTAGTACTAAAAAAGGGTTAGTTTTGTGCCACAATTGATGTAATTTATATGTTGCATTTTGTGCACATCAATGATTTATTGTCAAAGGGAATTATTAGAC
This sequence comes from Helianthus tuberosus, assembly GCA_030545235.1. Lineage (NCBI taxonomy): Eukaryota > Viridiplantae > Streptophyta > Magnoliopsida > Asterales > Asteraceae > Helianthus > Helianthus tuberosus. The sequence continues at coordinate 26,803 of JARYGA010001997.1, forward strand.
CTAGCTCATCTCCTTGGGGAGCACCTATCCTGTTTGTTAAGAAGAAAGATGGATCAATGCAGTTGTGAATTGATTATCGAGAGCTGAACAAGGTTACAATTAAAAACTGATATCCATTACCCAGGATCGACGATCTGTTCGATCAGCTCCAAGGAGCAAGTTACTTCTCCAAGATTGACTTAAGGTCAGGTTACCATCAGCTGAAAGTTAGAGATGAAGATGTGCACAAGACTGCATTCAGGACTCGATATGGTCACTACGAGTTCTTAGTGATGCCTTTTAGGCTCACTAATGCACCAGTAGCATTCATGGACCTCATGAATCGCGTTTTCAAACCCTACTTGGACAAGTTTGTCATTTTCTTCATTGATGACATTCTTATTTATTCGAAAAATCAGGCTGATCATGAGAAGCATCTTCGTTGTATTCTTAAACTTCTTCAACAAGAAAAGCTCTACGCCAAATTTTCAAAGTGTGAATTTTGGCTTCGTGAAGTCCAATTCCTTGGACATATGGTTAGTGAGCGAGGTATCCAGGTGGATCCCGCTAAGATTGAGGCTATCATGAATTGGCAAGAGCCGAAGACGCCCACAGAGATTCGCAGCTTCTTAGGCCTGGCAGGATACTAAAGGCGTTTTATTGCGAATTTCTCAAGGATTGCAGCACCCCTAACTTCGTTGACTAGGAAGAATATAAAGTTTGATTGGGGTCCTAAACAACAAGAATCATTTGATATACTTAAGCAGAAACTGAGCAATGCTCCTGTGTTGACATTGCCTGAAGGGATTGAAGAATTTGTGGTTTACTGCGACGCATCACACACCAGCATGGGATGTGTACTGATGCAGAAAAGCAAGGTGATTGCCTATGCTTCCCGACAATTAAAGGTGCACGAAAAGAATTACACCACCCAAGACTTGGAATTGGGTGCCGTTGTGTTTGCACTAAAACTTTGGAGGCATTATTTATATGGTACCAAGTGTGTGATCTATTATGATCATAAAAGCCTTCAACATCTATTCAATCAGAAGGATCTGAACATGAGGCAGTGTCGATGGATGGAGACTTTAAATGATTATGAAATCCGATACCATCCAGGCAAGGTGAATGTGGTCGCCGATGCCTTAAGTAGGAAGGAAAGGGTGAAGCCCACAAAAATCAATGCCAAGAGCATTGAATTAAAGAACAGTTTGAATGAAAGATTGTTAGCCGCTCAGAAGGAAGCCGTATTAGAAGCTAACTATCCAAACGAAAATCTGGGAGTCACTGCAGAACAGTTATCATATGGTAAGGATGGAATCCTAAGATTGAATGGACGGATATGGGTTCCAATCTTTGGAGGACTGAGGGATGTAATTCTTCAAGAAGCCCATAGTTCCAAGTATTCTGTTCATCCTGGCTGTGATAAAATGTACCAGGATTTGAAGGCGAATTATTGGTGGATAAGCTTGAAGAAGTCTATAGCCACTTATGTGGCCAAATGTCTGACATGTGCTCAAGTTAAAGCAGAACACTAGAAGCCGTCAGGTTTGCTACAACAGCCTGAACTTCCCACCAGGAAGTGGGAAATGGTGACTATGGATTTTATCACCAAGTTACCAAAGACAAAGAGAGGAAATGATACTATTTGGGTGATAGTGGATAGACTGACTAAGTCAGCCCACTTCCTACCTATTAAGGAAATACACAATTCAGATAAGTTAGCTCAGTTGTACGTGGATGAGATTGTATCTCTCCATGGAGTTCCAGTGTCTATCATCTCTGATAGGGATACGAGGTATACATCGCATTTCTGGAAAAGTTTTCAACAATCCCTAGGCACTCGATTGAACTTCAGCACGGCATACCATCATCAGACGGATGGTCAAAGTGAGCGTACTATTCAGACACTCGAGGATATGCTACGAGCTTGTGTTATTGACTTAGGAGGAAGTTGGGATGATCATCTTCCATTGATTGAATTTTCATACAATAATAGTTATCACTCCAGTATTCAAGCTGCACCATTTGAAGCTTTGTATGGAAGAAAGTGCAGAACGCCTGTTTGTTGGGCAGAAGTTGGAGATGTCCAACTAACAAGACCTGATATAGTCCTGGAGACGACATATAAGATTGTACAGATACGAGATCGTCTCAAAGCTGCCAGGGATAGGCAGAAAAGCTACGCAGATAAAAGGCGCAAACCTCTAAATTTTGAGGTTGGTGACAAAGTGTTACTGAAGGTATCACCCTGGAAAGGGGCAATGCGATTTGGCAAGAAAGGCAAGTTAAGCCCAAGATATATAGGACCATTCGAGATCATCGAATGTGCCGGAACAGTGGCTTATAAGTTAAATTTGCCTGAAGAGCTCAGTGGTATTCATAATGTATTCCACATCTGCAATCTAAAGAAATGTCTAGCTGATGAATCACTAGCCATACCACATACAGATGTGCACATAGATGAGAGCCTGCAGTTTGTAGAAAAGCCTTTGTCGATTGAAGATCGATAGGTTAAGAAGCTTTGAAAGAAGCACGTGCCAATTGTAAAAGTTAAATGGGATGCCCGTAGAGGTCCCGAGTACACGTGGGAGGTAGAATCCACAATGAAAGAGAAGTACCCTTATTTATTCCAGTAAATCTCGAGGTCGAGATTTCTTTTAAGGGGGTGAGGATGTAACACCTTGTAAAATCACGTCCAATTCGATGAAGACACGTCTCATAAACCCTGAGTGTGATTAAAGATATCTTGAGGGCCTAAAACTGTCAACTAGTGCAAAGATGTTATTAGAAGGACCAAAAGCATCATCATGCCAAACTTGTGCCTCTGAATGACTCTGTATAACGTCCGTATTCATTATCAAATAAATTATTGTAACATCCCGAAAATACAAATTCCTTAAATTGCAATTAGTTTGCAAATAAATTTGTAAGATAAACTAACTAGGAATGACACTAACCTAGTTAGTAAAAGACTTAAGAGTAGTTAAGGGTGAAAACAAATAAAGAATGAAAGTAAGAGGGCAAAAGGTGTTAAAATGGAAACTAATATTAATAAAATAAAATAAATAAAACACAAACACCCTTGTCTGTGTTTGGTGGAGATCGACCAGGAGACAGGGGCGACACAAGCTCCTCCTCAAAACCCTAGTTCAGCACAAAATTGATCAATTGAAGGCTAATTTATGTCCCAAATTAAAATCCGAACATAGATTAGTGATCCTCATCACAAGGGGGTTACAAGGTATGTAAAATTTGGTGTTAATTCTCTGTTTGAAATTCTCATGAAATTGGGAAATCTGAAACTTTATGTTGCATGTTTGCTACTTGGGTAGAATAAGGAAGATATAGTGTCTAGGAGTGAAACCTAGGCAACCACATGTGAAATTATGTGAATTTTTTTAGTGAAATCTATGAACATCATAGTAGGTGATTAGTGAAATCTATGAACATCAACCTAGGCAACACAAAAAGACAGCTCAAAAACGCCCAAGTTTCAGTTACTGAAAACAGAACCGTTAGATCCCGACGGTTGGTAATTTCTGACATAAACATGAGTGATAGTAATTATTTTTACTTTCGGCACTCTTATGGTACGTGGTGTCAATTATGTGGTGGCGAACATGAAGAAGTAAAATGCTACTTCCTAAATTATAGGCCCCACTACATGGACCCACCATCTTCTCACAACCTTAAGAGGGGCGAAAGTAAAAATAAGCACTATTTCTCCCTCGAATGCGCCCAGCCAGATATTCTAGGGGAAATGCTCCTTAGCGAGTTATTTCAACTAGAAGAGCTAATTCTGAAATGGATAGAAGAGCTTGGGAAGGATTTTATTGATCCACCCCAAGACGATACCCATGAAGAAATGTTGGAACCGCATTCCGACAACCTCGTTGCTCCCAAAAATACCTTCGTACCTAGCAAAGACTTGGACGATAGTCGTCCCTGTGTCGATTGTGCCGTGAAGGACTCTCCATCGACTTCGTTCGGTGCATACATAGACCTGAGCGATTCGGCATATACCTTCTTTAACAAGAGCCCGGGAAAGGGTTGGACTTGTCCACCTAGAATGAAAATAGGAATTACCCTCACCGACAACCTCTTGCGTTCTCGCCTTAGTCTAGGACAATTAAGGTATATTAGGCACTTTGGGGTTGTTCCAACCAGTCAGGAGCCACCCGATACTAACAAGTTCCTTAAAAAAGACTAGACAACTTCATAAAACAGTCCCTAGACACGGGGCCGTGTCCAGCCAACACGTCCCCGTGTCCATCGAAAGATTCCATTCTGATCAGTACGTCAGAATACGGACAAACTGTGTCAGAACTCCACCTGCACACGGGGCCGTGTCCACTGAACACGGGGCCGTGTCCAGGATGCTGTCGTTTTCTATAAATGCAGCCAAGAATTCTGCACATTTGGACCAACTTGGGGCAGAGATTTGCAAGAATCTTCTCTCAAACTATCCTAGGTAAGTCTAAAAGAAGGTTCCAACAACCCATCTTGTCCTTTCCTCTTTTAGCCATTTCCTTCTTCTTCATCTTTCTCCAAGAGCTACCATTGAAAGTTTGGAATTCCTCCAACTCTATGGTAGGGATAAATGAGTTTTGTTCAAAGAATCTTGGTAAAAACATGTTATGAAACATTGTTTTAAGTTATTAGTAGCCAAAAAGGCCCCACAACGTTCAGAAAATAACTTAAAAATCCAAGTTTCCTTGTTCCAAAACTCTGCAGAAAGATGAACACGGGGCCGTGTTCAGTGAGCACGCGGCCGTGTCCGGTCACTGTTTCATTAAATAAACTATTTTTAGTTTATTTTTCGTAGGATGACGAGTGAAAACAGCGAAACATCTCCTGTGCATTCGCCAAACAGCCGAAGAGGAAGAAGACCCTCCATTGAAGCTACACTTGTACACTATGTGATAGCATTAAGGGAGGCTCTCGACGAAATGACTTCAGTAAAGGAGGTCCTAATCGACCGTATTAACGATCTTACGATGGGACTTGAAAGCAGCTTCCAAGAAATTAACCTCTTGCACCAGAGGTTAAATATTCTTGTAGCACCTCCAATGGAACCAGTCCTTCCTCAACAGGATTGGAACCTGGCACTCGGAATCAACAACCCTACCGGGTGGGAAGACTTTCCGGCGGAACCTCCCATGGAACACCAACAAGAGATCCCGGTGGAAGTTGAAACTCCTCAAACTAATGCCAATGAGCCTTCTTTTCTCTTTCCAAGGGAGGTAGAAGAATGGCTCGCCGACATTTGAGGAGAACCGCACTCGGAAGAAGGAGTTCAAAAAGGCCTTGTTTAACCAAGATTAATTACTTCTTGAAAATTTTGCTAAATTAAAATAAAGTAAAGGCTAGGACTCCATGGTTTGTTATTTCTTTGTTTTATCTAGTTTAATTTAGGATTATGTAAGTTCTCTCTATGGTGAAATGAAATGATGGTTTTAAGGTTTGGATGGTTTGTAATGAGTACAACACACTCATGGTGGTAAAGGATGAAAAGGGGAACGAGAAAAATGATCCCATGCACAAGAACGAGGCAACCCGACAATTTTCTCCATTTCAGAAGGTTCAACACGGGCCGTGCCCAACCAACACGGCCCCGTGCCGAACCACCTGCAGAAAAACGCCCAGTACAGGTACCTGGACACGGGCCGTGTTCACCCAACACGCCCCCATGTCCAGCCTTCTGTTTGACTTATTTCAATTTTGTTACTGGCACTTGAACACGGGGCCGTGCCCGGATAACACGGGGCCGTGTTCAGCGCCCAGTAACACAATTTTTTTGCTTTTTAAACACTATTTTACACATCTAATCAACCTAAAAATTTATTTTTGGGACACATTGAGGACAATGTGTAATTTAAGTGTGGGGGGGGGGATGCTAAAACCTTGAATTTTGCAAGTCCTAAATACAAGCCTTACACAAAACTCTATTGGAACCGCTAATCACCCCAAATTTTTTCAAAAAATTCATTTTTACTTGTCTAGGTTTAACTCGGGAAATTCAAGTTCTCAAAAAGGTTATATTTTTACAAATTTACAACCGATAGCGTAGTGATAAAAAGAACCAACATAAGAAAATTATGAAAAGGCATAGCAAACTTATTTAAAATTTGATTATATACTTGATTACATAAAAACCCATTCCCACAAAAGTGAGTTTTGAGCCTTTATTGAGCACACAATTACATATCATTTGACTAAATGCTCATTTTTCGTTTCTTGTGTGAATAGCTGCTTGGTTCTTACGACTCTAGAACTTGCCATGACAATACATTCCCGGTCCTTATCAACTTAAACCCGAGTAAGTAAATGATGGAGGCATTAGGACTAACCCTTTTCATTTCTACACCATTATTTTTCTTTTTCCTTTACCACCTACCCAAAAATCCCCCTAGTTAGCCCCTTTGAGCCTAAACCTTTTCGTTTCATCACCCAAACAAAAACCCTTTCATCCACCAAAACCTTTTTCATTTTTAAACCTTTATTTTAGTAACAAGTTCGGTTCTTCGTGAAAAAAAAAAAAATTTTGTGATAATGATGAAGCAAAAAGAAAATAAACAAACAAGTTAATAAAAAATAACTTAGTTTGAATAAAAGCTTCATCAAAATAAAAAGTTGCAAAAATACGAAAACCGACACTTGTTACGCTTTTAGCCCTTTTTCTACTAACCACTAACCCAACCACCTACCTTTAACCCTAGCCAACCCTTAACCCACAAAGTCCTCTTGATATCTACAAAGGTATAAAAGTTAAAAAGGAGGAGGATTGATTTCTTGGCAAGCCTATGGTAGGAATAAGTTCCGTGCCGCTCTCGAGTGATTCACTAAAAATACACCTTCGGCCGAGTGTGAGTGATTTCCCTGCGAGGTATGTGAACTTGTATATAAATAGAATTTTAAAAAAGGCATGTTATGCCCAAATAAGTAATTTCTTTTATGAACAGTTCTAAATAAATCATTACGAATAGGAGTGTAAATAAATAAAAATAAAACCCAAAAAGATCTTGGAAATCCCGACACTCTACGACAAGCCCAAAACCTTCTCTTCTACCTATTCCATTTGGGAGTGTAAGCCACATATTAAAGAGTTTTGCTTGAGGACAAGCAAAAGTTCAAGTGTGGGGGTATTTGATGTGTGTAAAATGCAACATATAAATTACATCAAATGAGGCATAAAACTAACCCTTTTTAGTGCTAATATTGGAAAAAGAGTGTTTTTGTCTTCCTTTTGTATTTTCAGGATTAAATGAGCTCAAAAACGCAAAAGAAGCAAAAAGACAGCTAAATCCAACATAAATACAAGAAAAGGAACATTAGTGGACTGCCCGAACCCTCAACGGCACTTTCCAAAGCAAAATAGAGAAAACAGAAGACTGAACACGCCCCGTGCTCAGCCAGCACGGGGCCGTGCCCAAGAAGCAGCAGAAAAGACAAACCTATAGAAGCTTCTATTGCCCATCACGGGGCCGTGCTCAGCGGACACGGGGGAGTGTCGAAAGTATAGCAGGCGCATTTATTGTAATTGCGAATTACAATTAATGAGGAGAGAGAGTGTCAGACGGACACGGGGCCGTGCCCAGCGGACACGGGGCCGTGTCCAGCTCTCTGTTCAGCCTATAAATAGGAGTGCTTGGATTCATTTCATCTCATCCCTTGGCACACCACCTCTCTCACACTTCATCCACCACCCACCACCATCACAACACCATCATCCACCACCATCATCCATTGTCCATCGTAGAGTGTGTGAGTCGTCTCGGGATCCAAGATTGATCGTAAGAGTTCTTGACAATCAAGGCCATGTTTGCCTAAGTCTCTTACATCACTTGGTGAAGACAAAGTGTCTAGTATAATACTTTTTATTTCTAATCTTTTGCACTTTTTATTTGGTTTTGTATTAATGACTTTAATAACTAGTTACTTATGTTGAAGGTGATCTTTCCTTATCGTTTGTCCGTGGTGTCTTGGCATTATTTTACTGTCTATATAAAATAAAGGATTTTCACCATTCATATCTCCACGGTCTATATGGAGATATGTTGGCTACCTGGTAGGGGGTTAAGGGAACGGTTTGGTAAAGGTCTTGCCATTGTTCAGCGTTTAGAGGTCCTGCAATGGACCTGGGTCAAATTTAGTAGGACCTCCTTCAATACTTCATGGTATTGGATGGCGGGGGTCCAAACTCTTTGATCCCCTCATAAGTTAACTACTATTAATACTATAACCCGGCTATTTAGGACTGTATCCCTGCTGACTCAGACTACTTAGCCGAGGGTAACGTCACCGCCAAAAGCGGGGCCTACCACAATACTGCATTAATAACTTAATTCATTATCTTCCAATAATCCACCCTTTTAGGATTGTATCCCTGCTGACTCAAACTACTGGGGTGAGGGTAACGTCGCCTTCAAAAGAGGGGCCTACTACAATAACTAAGATAATCTCTTAATTATGTGCAAAAGGGCGGAAATAATCAAAGGTTATACTAGATACGAGTCGGAACCAAGTGATTCATCTTGTCTATCTGTTTTTCTTTTATTTTTATTTTCAGCATTTTAGTTAGTTTTAATTTTCTTAGTTTAAAACATTTTTCTAAACTTTTATTTTGGTTAGACGTTGAGGATAAACCGGTACTAAAAGCTCTTGTGTCCTTGGACGACCTCGGTATCTTACCAACGCTATACTACACTCAACGATGGGTGCACTTGCCCATATGTGTGTTTAGTGTTAGTGAAATATCGTGTTTTATAAATTTAAAACTTGGCTAAAATAAGTGTTAAAAAGGGCTTAAAATATACACCTAATATATATAACACTTTATCGCACATCAGCCCCGCATGAAATGTTATATGGTAGAAAGTGTCGAACCCCGGTATGTTGGGGAGAAGTGGGTCCACGAGGACTAGCACCTACTGATATAATCCGAACTACGAATGAGAAGATCGACATGGTCCGAACTCACCTAAAAGCGGCTCAGGATCGACAAAAGTTGTACGCGAATAAACGAAGGAGGCCGATTGAATTTCAAGTGGGCGATAAGGTAATGCTGAAGGTATCGTCGTGGAAGGGAATAATACGGTTCAGAAAAAGAGGAAAGTTGAGCCCAATATTTATTGGGCCATTTAAAGTCATCAAGCGGATTGGCAAGGTGGCTTATCACCTCGAGCTACCGGAAGAATTGAGTGGAATACATAGCACGTTTCACGTGTCGTAATTGCGGAAGTGTCTAGCAGACGAAACACTTATATCCATTACGATGATATCGAAGTGGATAATAGCCTGAATTATGCGGTGAGTACAGTGGAGATTTTAGATCGAAAGGTCAAGTACTTACGAAACAAACAAATCGATTAAGTCAAGATCAAGTGGGAGCATAGGAAAGGCTCGGAAACTACGTGGGAGTCCGAGGAGGAGATGCGACGTCTCTACCCTACTTTATTTGGTACGTACTTTGGTTTCGGGGACGAAACCCTTTTAAGGGGGTGGACTTGTAACATCCCGAAAATATAAATTCCTTAAATTGCAATTAGTTTGCAAATAAATTTGTAAGATAAACTAACTAGGAATGACACTAACCTAGTTAGTAAAAGACTTAAGAGTAGTTAAGGGTTAAAACAAATAAAGAATGAAAGTAAGAAGGCCAAAGGTGTTAAAATGGAAACTAATATTAATAAAATAAAATAAATAAAACACAAACACCCTTGTCTGTGTTTGGTGGAGATCGACCAGGAGACAGGGGTGACACAAGCTCCTCCTCAAAACCCTAGTTCAGCACAAAATTGATCAATTGAAGGCTAATTTATGTCCCAAATTAAAATCCGAACATAGATTAGTGATCCTCATCACAAGGGGGTTACAAGGTATGTAAAATTTGGTGTTAATTCTCTGTTTGAAATTCTCATGAAATTGGGAAATCTGAAACTTTATGTTGCATGTTTGCTACTTGGGTAGAATAAGGAAGATATAGTGTCTAGGAGTGAAACCTAGGCAACCACATGTGAAATCATGTGAATTTTTTTAGTGAAATCTATGAACATCATAGTAGGTGATTAGTGGGTTATGTATAATTTGATCATCCTTTATTTTTCTTTTTCTTTTTTTAGGATTTTCTTAGTTTTTCAGCTTCTGCAGAGCTCAGCACGGGCCGTGCCCGCTGAACACGCCCCCGTGCTCAATCATTGGAACTGGCAATCCTGTTTTACATCAGACAGTAAGCTGAACACGGGGCCGTGCCCACTCAACACGCCCCCGTGCCCAAGTTTCAGTTACTGAAAACAGAACCGTTAGATCCCGACGGTTGGTAATTTCTGACATAAACATGAGTGATAGTAATTATTTTTACTTTCGGCACTCTTATGGTACGTGGTGTCAATTATGTGGTGGCGAACATGAAGAAGTAAAATGCTACTTCCTAAATTATAGGCCCCACTACATGGACCCACCATCTTCTCACAACCTTAAGAGGGGCGAAAGTAAAAATAAGCACTATTTCTCCCTCGAATGCGCCCAGCCAGATATTCTAGGGGAAATGCTCCTTAGCGAGTTATTTCAACTAGAAGAGCTAATTCTGAAATGGATAGAAGAGCTTGGGAAGGATTTTATTGATCCACCCCAAGACGATACCCATGAAGAAATGTTGGAACCGCATTCCGACAACCTCGTTGCTCCCAAAAATACCTTCGTACCTAGCAAAGACTTGGACGATAGTCGTCCCTGTGTCGATTGTGCCGTGAAGGACTCTCCATCGACTTCGTTCGGTGCATACATAGACCTGAGCGATTCGGCATATACCTTCTTTAACAAGAGCCCGGGAAAGGGTTGGACTTGTCCACCTAGAATGAAAATAGGAATTACCCTCACCGACAACCTCTTGCGTTCTCGCCTTAGTCTAGGACAATTAAGGTATATTAGGCACTTTGGGGTTGTTCCAACCAGTCAGGAGCCACCCGATACTAACAAGTTCCTTAAAAAAGACTAGACAACTTCATAAAACAGTCCCTAGACACGGGGCCGTGTCCAGCCAACACGTCCCCGTGTCCATTGAAAGATTCCATTCTGATCAGTACGTCAGAATACGGACAAACTGTGTCAGAACTCCACCTGCACACGGGGCCGTGTCCACTGAACACGGGGCCGTGTCCAGGATGCTGTCGTTTTCTATAAATGCAGCCAAGAATTCTGCACATTTGGACCAACTTGGGGCAGAGATTTGCAAGAATCTTCTCTCAAACTATCCTAGGTAAGTCTAAAAGAAGGTTCCAACAACCCATCTTGTCCTTTCCTCTTTTAGCCATTTCCTTCTTCTTCATCTTTCTCCAAGAGCTACCATTGAAAGTTTGGAATTTCTCCAACTCTATGGTAGGGATAAATGAGTTTTGTTCAAAGAATCTTGGTAAAAACATGTTATGAAACATTGTTTTAAGTTATTAGTAGCCAAAAAGGCCCCACAACGTTCAGAAAATAACTTAAAAATCCAAGTTTCCTTGTTCCAAAACTCTGCAGAAAGATGAACACGGGGCCGTGTTCAGTGAGCACGCGGCCGTGTCCGGTCACTGTTTCATTAAATAAACTATTTTTAGTTTATTTTTCGTAGGATGACGAGTGAAAACAGCGAAACATCTCCTGTGCATTCGCCAAACAGCCGAAGAGGAAGAAGACCCTCCATTGAAGCTACACTTGTACACTATGTGATAGCATTAAGGGAGGCTCTCGACGAAATGACTTCAGTAAAGGAGGTCCTAATCGACCGTATTAACGATCTTACGATGGGACTTGAAAGCAGCTTCCAAGAAATTAACCTCTTGCACCAGAGGTTAAATATTCTTGTAGCACCTCCAATGGAACCAGTCCTTCCTCAACAGGATTGGAACCTGGCACTCGGAATCAACAACCCTACCGGGTGGGAAGACTTTCCGGCGGAACCTCCCATGGAACACCAACAAGAGATCCCGGTGGAAGTTGAAACTCCTCAAACTAATGCCAATGAGCCTTCTTTTCTCTTTCCAAGGGAGGTAGAAGAATGGCTCGCCGACATTTGAGGAGAACCGCACTCGGAAGAAGGAGTTCAAAAAGGCCTTGTTTAACCAAGATTAATTACTTCTTGAAAATTTTGCTAAATTAAAATAAAGTAAAGGCTAGGACTCCATGGTTTGTTATTTCTTTGTTTTATCTAGTTTAATTTAGGATTATGTAAGTTCTCTCTATGGTGAAATGAAATGATGGTTTTAAGGTTTGGATGGGTTGTAATGAGTACAACACACTCATGGTGGTAAAGGATGAAAAGGGGAACGAGAAAAATGATCCCATGCACAAGAACGAGGCAACCCGACAATTTTCTCCATTTCAGAAGGTTCAACACGGGCCGTGCCCAACCAACACGGCCCCGTGCCGAACCACCTGCAGAAAAACGCCCAGTACAGGTACCTGGACACGGGCCGTGTTCACCCAACACGCCCCCATGTCCAGCCTTCTGTTTGACTTATTTCAATTTTGTTACTGGCACTTGAACACGGGGCCGTGTTCAGCGCCCAGTAACACAATTTTTTTGCTTTTTAAACACTATTTTACACATCTAATCAACCTAAAAATTTATTTTTGGGACACATTGAGGACAATGTGTAATTTAAGTGTGGGGGGGATGCTAAAACCTTGAATTTTGCAAGTCCTAAATACAAGCCTTACACAAAACTCTATTGGAACCGCTAATCACCCCAAATTTTTTCAAAAAATTCATTTTTACTTGTCTAGGTTTAACTCGGGAAATTCAAGTTCTCAAAAAGGTTATATTTTTACAAATTTACAACCGATAGCGTAGTGATAAAAAGAACCAACATAAGAAAATTATGAAAAGGCATAGCAAACTTATTTAAAATTTGATTATATACTTGATTACATAAAAACCCATTCCCACAAAAGTGAGTTTTGAGCCTTTATTGAGCACACAATTACATATCATTTGACTAAATGCTCATTTTTCGTTTCTTGTGTGAATAGCTGCTTGGTCTTACGACTCTAGAACTTGCCATGACAATACATTCCCGGTCCTTATCAACTTAAACCCGAGTAAGTAAATGATGGAGGCATTAGGACTAACCCTTTTCATTTCTACACCATTATTTTTCTTTTTCCTTTACCACCTACCAAAAAATCCCCCTAGTTATCCCCTTTGAGCCTAAACCTTTTCGTTTCATCACCCAAACAAAAACCCTTTCATCCACCAAAACCTTTTTCATTTTTAAACCTTTATTTTAGTAACAAGTTCGGTTCTTCGTGAAAAAAAAAAAAATTTTTGTGATAATGATGAAGCAAAAAGAAAATAAACAAACAAGTTAATCAAAAATAACTTAGTTTGAATAAAAGCTTCATCAAAATAAAAAGTTGCAAAAATACGAAAACCGACACTTGTTACGCTTTTAGCCCTTTTTCTACTAACCACTAACCCAACCACCTACCTTTAACCCTAGCCAACCCTTAACCCACAAAGTCCTCTTGATATCTACAAAGGTATAAAAGTTAAAAAGGAGGAGGATTGATTTCTTGGCAAGCCTATGGTAGGAATAAGTTCCGTGCCGCTCTCGAGTGATTCACTAAAAATACACCTTCGGCCGAGTGTGAGTGATTTCCCTGCGAGGTATGTGAACTTGTATATAAATAGAATTTTAAAAAGGCATGTTATGCCCAAATAAGTAATTTCTTTTATGAACAGTTCTAAATAAATCATTACGAATAGGAGTGTAAATAAATAAAAATAAAACCCAAAAAGATCTTGGAAATCCCGACACTCTACGACAAGCCCAAAACCTTCTCTTCTACCTATTCCATTTGGGAGTGTAAGCCACATATTAAAGAGTTTTGCTTGAGGACAAGCAAAAGTTCAAGTGTGGGGGTATTTGATGTGTGTAAAATGCAACATATAAATTACATCAAATGAGGCATAAAACTAACCCTTTTTAGTGCTAATATTGGAAAAAGAGTGTTTTTGTCTTCCTTTTGTATTTTCAGGATTAAATGAGCTCAAAAACGCAAAAGAAGCAAAAAGACAGCTAAATCCAACATAAATACAAGAAAAGGAACATTAGTGGACTGCCCGAACCCTCAACGGCACCTTCCAAAGCAAAATAGAGAAAACAGAAGACTGAACACGCCCCGTGCTCAGCCAGCACGGGGCCGTGCCCAAGAAGCAGCAGAAAAGACAAACCTATAGAAGCTTCTATTGCCCATCACGGGGCCGTGCTCAGCGGACACGGGGGCGTGTCGAAAGTATAGCAGGCGCATTTATTGTAATTGCGAATTACAATTAATGAGGAGAGAGAGTGTCAGACGGACACGGGGCCGTGCCCAGCGGACACGGGGCCGTGTCCAGCTCTCTGTTCAGCCTATAAATAGGAGTGCTTGGATTCATTTCATCTCATCCCTTGGCACACCACCTCTCTCACACTTCATCCACCACCCACCACCATCACAACACCATCATCCACCACCATCATCCATTGTCCATCGTAGAGTGTGTGAGTCGTCTCGGGATCCAAGATTGATCGTAAGAGTTCTTGACAATCAAGGCCATGTTTGCCTAAGTCTCTTACATCACTTGGTGAAGACAAAGTGTCTAGTATAATACTTTTTATTTCTAATCTTTTGCACTTTTTATTTGGTTTTGTATTAATGACTTTAATAACTAGTTACTTATGTTGAAGGTGATCTTTCCTTATCGTTTGTCCGTGGTGTCTTGGCATTATTTTACTGTCTATATAAAATAAAGGATTTTCACCATTCATATCTCCACGGTCTATATGGAGATATGTTGGCTACCTGGTAGGGGGTTAAGGGAACGGTTTGGTAAAGGTCTTGCCATTGTTCAGCGTTTAGAGGTCCTGCAATGGACCTGGGTCAAATTTAGTAGGACCTCCTTCAATACTTCATGGTATTGGATGGCGGGGGTCCAAACTCTTTGATCCCCTCACAAGTTAACTACTATTAATACTATAACCCGGCTATTTAGGACTGTATCCCTGCTGACTCAGACTACTTAGCCGAGGGTAACGTCACCGCCAAAAGCGGGGCCTACCACAATACTGCATTAATAACTTAATTCATTATCTTCCAATAATCCACCCTTTTAGGATTGTATCCCTGCTGACTCAAACTACTGGGGTGAGGGTAACGTCGCCTTCAAAAGAGGGGCCTACTACAATAACTAAGATAATCTCTTAATTATGTGCAAAAGTGCGGAAATAATCAAAGGTTATACTAGATACGAGTCGGAACCAAGTGATTCATCTTGTCTATCTGTTTTTCTTTTATTTTTATTTTCAGCATTTTAGTTAGTTTTAATTTTCTTAGTTTAAAACATTTTTCTAAACTTTTATTTTGGTTAGACGTTGAGGATAAACCGGTACTAAAAGCTCTTGTGTCCTTGGACGACCTCGGTATCTTACCAACGCTATACTACACTCAACGATGGGTGCACTTGCCCATATGTGTGTTTAGTGTTAGTGAAATATCGTGTTTTATAAATTTAAAACTTGGCTAAAATAAGTGTTAAAAAGGGCTTAAAATATACACCTAATATATATAACACTTTATCGCACATCAGCCCCGCATGAAATGTTATATGGTAGAAAGTGTCGAACCCCGGTATGTTGGGGAGAAGTGGGTCCACGAGGACTAGCACCTACTGATATAATCCGAACTACGAATGAGAAGATCGACATGGTCCGAACTCACCTAAAAGCGGCTCAGGATCGACAAAAGTTGTACGCGAATAAACGAAGGAGGCCGATTGAATTTCAAGTGGGCGATAAGGTAATGCTGAAGGTATCGTCGTGGAAGGGAATAATACGGTTCAGAAAAAGAGGAAAGTTGAGCCCAATATTTATTGGGCCATTTAAAGTCATCAAGCGGATTGGCAAGGTGGCTTATCGCCTCGAGCTACCGGAAGAATTGAGTGGAATACATAGCACGTTTCACGTGTCGTAATTGCGGAAGTGTCTAGCAGACGAAACACTTATATCCATTACGATGATATCGAAGTGGATAATAGCCTGAATTATGCGGTGAGTACAGTGGAGATTTTAGATCGAAAGGTCAAGTACTTACGAAACAAACAAATCGATTAAGTCAAGATCAAGTGGGAGCATAGGAAAGGCTCGGAAACTACGTGGGAGTCCGAGGAGGAGATGCGACGTCTCTACCCTACTTTATTTGGTACGTACTTTGGTTTCGGGGACGAAACCCTTTTAAGGGGGTGGACTTGTAACATCCCGAAAATATAAATTCCTTAAATTGCAATTAGTTTGCAAATAAATTTGTAAGATAAACTAACTAGGAATGACACTAACCTAGTTAGTAAAAGACTTAAGAGTAGTTAAGGGTTAAAACAAATAAAGAATGAAAGTAAGAAGGCCAAAGGTGTTAAAATGGAAACTAATATTAATAAAATAAAATAAATAAAACACAAACACCCTTGTCTGTGTTTGGTGGAGATCGACCAGGAGACAGGGGTGACACAAGCTCCTCCTCAAAACCCTAGTTCAGCACAAAATTGATCAATTGAAGGCTAATTTATGTCCCAAATTAAAATCCGAACATAGATTAGTGATCCTCATCACAAGGGGGTTACAAGGTATGTAAAATTTGGTGTTAATTCTCTGTTTGAAATTCTCATGAAATTGGGAAATCTGAAACTTTATGTTGCATGTTTGCTACTTGGGTAGAATAAGGAAGATATAGTGTCTAGGAGTGAAACCTAGGCAACCACATGTGAAATCATGTGAATTTTTTTAGTGAAATCTATGAACATCATAGTAGGTGATTAGTGGGTTATGTATAATTTGATAAACACTAGGAAATTGGGTGTTTGTTCTAGTGTAATTTGACAATTTTGAAGTGACTTCAGAATTTTAGAAGCAAACAATTATGTAAAATAGGTTGATTGATGTGAAATTCGGGTTAAAAGATAAGCTAGGGACTTGCTATATAATCATGTAAAAATCTACCCTTAAATTGTTTGTGAAAATGCCTGAAAGAAGGTTTAAAACTGAAATTCAAAGTTGAAACGCATAATTATGATGTTTCGGTGTATTACGCGATATATGGTTTAAAGGGAGTTCTAAACATATTATAAATGAACCCTATAGGAAAGGACGCAGGAGCGTCAAGCGGACAAGCAGGTGGCGAATCGCGTTTGAAAGGCTTACTTTGAAGGTATGTAACTTGACTTGTTACATTGGGTAATTTTGATAACTAGCATATGTGTATTAGAATTGTAGAATAAAGATTTTGTTGACTTAAAGTGATAGAATTCGCTAAAATGTATAATAAGTCAAGAATTGGTTGGAATCTTGTTGGTAGTCATCGTAATGGAGGATTCCGTAGATGAGCCAAACGGGTCGGATAGTCAAATAATGCGTGGTTAACGCATCATAATATGGTTACTTGATCATTGTTATTGATAATAAAGGACATATTAGAATACGAGAAATCAGTGTGTGGTTTGTTAGAATGAGAAACCCGAGAATGGGGTTTGGGCAAAACAAACAAAAAGTCAAAACACAAAGTTGCAGGGGCTACCGTAAGTTACGGTACCCACCGTAACTTACGGTAGAGATCAGAAGTTTACGGTGGTTCATTACTGATTTACGGTGGACCAGAAGTTTCAAATGACTACCGTAACTTACGGTATATACCGTAAGTTACGGTAGAACCCTGGAATTTTTGAAAATTTTTGCATATTATAGCTAATCGAATCCGTTTTGGTCGTAGTTTCGATTATGTAATACTTCTAAGAACCCTAATACTAGTTTTTATGTAAACATTTCAGTTTTTAGGTATTGCAAGAATACGGATGGCGGTCAAGCAAGCTTATGAAGAACCGATCACAAACTTTTGAAGCTTCCGCGTAAAATAATTTTGTTTAGACGATGTTATGATGTAAACAGTTTTCTAAACAACTTATGAATGTTTAAACTAGTCGGTAGTTGACTAATGTTTGTTACCTTAGAACTTTATTTTTAGAACTTATGTTTTAAATTAGACATCTTTTATATAAAACCTTAAGAATTATTATTAAATTCAAGTAGTAATTAAGATGGGTGTTACAATTATCAAGCACTAGAAGCCGTTTGCGCTTATAAATAAAAAATTACAAAACACAGGGGTTAAAAGTGTCAACATGTTAATTTTACATCTGATAGGCCTTCTCACGTTCCCAAAAGTTTTGCAATACATTATTACACCCTCAAGAACATCTGATAAAAGTTTCATAAAGATCCAATTCAAAATTGTGATAAAAATTAAAGTTTCCAAGAATAAGGGTTAAAAGTGTAAATATCATAATTCTTTATTCGGGAGCCATTTTCAAAGTGTTCAAGACTTTTAAATGCATGGCCACACTCCCTAGGACACCCCTGACCTGTTTTCACTGACCATGCTTGCTGAAAATGTCGGATTATCGAATAACAAGAGTGCAGGGACTAAACTTGCAACAAAACAAAACAACTTTAAAAATGGTCGTCACGCGTGGCGCGCCGGGGTCCCCTTCCCATGGCGCGTGGCGCGATGGAGTCGCTTTTTCAGCAGAACTGGCAGTGCCTATTTGCAGGTTCCACCGCCTTAGAAGCCTTGTTTCTCGATTCCAGGGGTTGTTCCAATGGTTTTGCATGCTTAGGGACACCTGGAACTGATTAAGGAACACTTGTAGACCTGTGTGTAACAATCTTGTTGCATCTAAGATCCTATATAAGAGCTTCATGTTGCAACCATTGTCCTTGCTCATTTCAATTGCACTTCAAACAATTCTCTGGAGCTATCTGATCTTCAAGCAAGTTTCCTTAAGTTCAAAAATCGTGCTTAGGACCATTGTAAGTGTCCTTAACCTCTCTAAATTCAGTTTTATTAGTTTAATGGCCTAAAGTCAAACCCGTCGTAATTAAGGTTTGACTTAGTGATTAATCACTAATGGCCCAGTCAATTCTCGAATTGAAAGTAGCTTTGGGTTGGTAATTATGTGGGTAATAAACCCTTAAAAGGGCACCCTCTGATTTCCACTCTAACTAGGTCAATTGTCGGGTCAAAGTTAATTATAAAAAGTCAACAGAAAGCTAATTTTCAAATAAACACATAATTAACAATGTAGAAGCCGTGAAACCTGTTTTATCACTTGTATAACTTGGTAATTAATGTAAAAACATACCTAAACATGTTCAACCCGACAATTTTCAATTTAGGCTCGGTTCGGAACCGAAAATCGCAAAAGTAGACTCTTGCTTTGACTTTCAGTTCTGACCCAATGTAGCATATTTTAGAAATGCCTTAGAACTCTACTAGGACCAGGTTATAGGTTAGTATAACCCTCTGAGGTTATACAACTTGGTTCCTTAGTTATCCGATTCAATTGCATGTTTCCGTTATATGCCTAAATGTTGACCATTATGCCCTTTTGACTTTAAAACGAGATTTTTGAAAATGTGAGAGGACAAAAACCTTTATTACTGATTTATAAACTTGTCCTAAAAATTTGACATCAGTTTGAGGTCTAGATTAGGAGTTATGCTCAATATCGTAATTAAGAAGCTTTTTATTAATTAAACGGCGTAATTAGCATAAAGCCTATCTAAACCCAAATTTTGACACCAAACCTTTTACCCACTGATGTAATATAATATTTTGGGATTTTTGAAGATTTTTATTTATTTTAAAGTTGAGCATAACATAGGGTTCTTGCTATAATTCGGTAATTGTCAGTTATACCCTTTTCTTGAATAAAATGAGTTTTACATAATATTTTGATACCAAACTTTTTGCTATTGATTTTATATGATAAATAAAACATTTTGAACTTTATAAACTGATCAAAAACTCAGATTTCTTATTTAAACCCGAAAATCGCTTAAAACCGACTTTTACGCGTTTTAAGCGCATAGTATGGGTTAAAACTATTTTTAACATATAAGACTTAATACCTACTGATGTTTTAAGTAAATTTTTATAATTAAACAGTAAGCCAAAGTTTTGAACTCAGAATTCTAATTTTGACCTTTAAATCTTATGTGAAATTACCAAAATGCCCCTACGGTGCATAGTTTGGTTATAAAAGATAAATTTCACATATATGCAATACCCTACTGTTATGACTTATAAAAATAAATATTTTTACTGATTATATCAGACCTGAAACTCAGATTTATATTTAAACTCTTTTATAAGCTTTAAAATGACCAAAATACCCCTACGGGCCATAATTTGAGTTTAAATCCATTTTGGGCATAATGGAAGGTATCATACTGATATCACAACATATTTAGGGCATATTAACTTAGGAAACCTGTTCATGACTCATTTGTTTGCCCGTTATGCATTTTTCGCGCTCGGTACGGTTTATGTAACTAGTTTGCATAAATTAGCCGAAACGGGTCAAACCTTATCATTTTTATCTCAAAATCCAGAATGTGTTTAGTTTACCCATATTATACAAGAATACCAACTTGTCGGGTCTAAACCACATTCTAATCCGGTCTTCGCTTAATCGTGCGTTTTGAACCGTATATCTCCTTTTAAAACTAACCGGCCTAAGTTTAGGCTTAATTAAGACCCGTTAGGAACCTAATAGGTTATTAAAACCTTCGTTCCAGATTAGGAGACCAGTAAAAGATACCTGCACTCGCTGATTGAGATTTATACTTGCTCAGGTAAATACTTTTAACTTATTTTCCGTTATACGGGCTTGGGATACGGTGTTATAATAATACCGCTTGGTCGGGTATGTAACTGTTTTAAATCGGATTGTGATTAATATATTTGCATAACCCGTTTTAATCTGTTTTGTTTGGTATATGGCTTTTGTGGGGTTAATGACCATGTTCCGGATATCCTTGGCATCATTATTAAGAAAATGACCACGACTTAAGCACAGGGTGTAAGCATACACCTGACAGTTGCGTATGTATAAAAAGGTACCACACAATAAGGAAAATTCCTTGTGGGTATTATACCTGTGGTGTGTCAGTTAATCTCGTCCGGCTCTTCTAACCGGCCCTGACAGACGGCAAACATTTAAATCTGTATACAAGATTATTTTTAAAGAATTATCCCAAGTTATAAAAGATATTTTGTGCCTTGTGCATTCAAATCAATTTTCTTAAACATTTTCAAAATGAGTCGGTTAATTGTATTTAACAGTGTAAACTGACGTATTTTCCAAAAAGGCTAAGTGCAAGTACTAAACGGAATAGGCTGGCTACTCCTAGCATCAATAAAGAGTCTTGCAAGCTTAGATGTTATAAATCTGCTGAACAATATTTCTTTTTAACTTTGATCCGCCTGTGGATCCTTTACAACCGTTTTGTAATAAATGATATTACTTTCATTCGGTTTGTAATGATTTTATCTTTCGACTTCCGCTGTGTATATAAACTGTGATAAATTGTCTATGATGATATCAACTACGTCACGATACTCCCCACCGGGCCCACCGGTAATACGTGGAAATATCGGGGTGTGACAATACACAGACACGAAAAATTCAAACGTCTCATTGTCGGAAGAAGATTGGCTATCGCTATCGCTGTCAATCGGAAACGACGAAGATGTAGGAAAATCCATTTGTGAAATATGTAGAATGTGTGATATGTGTTTGTGTTTTGGTGTGGGAGAAATGGTATAAAAATGTGAAGTATATATAGATTGTTTAAATGTTTTTTTGTTTAATTTATCAACGGTCAAAACACAACGGTCAACACAACAACGTTCGAATTTCAAAAGTTTAACACGTGAAAAAGACCACGTGTTGTGAAGTTGACCCGTGATTATTTGGGGTGGCGACGGTGTTTTGATTCATACCACGCGTGATGGTGGGTGACAACGTACCACCCCGGGTGGCCTTATAGTTTAGTGGTATCTTGGTAGTGGGATAAGACTTATGACCATTAGGTCATGGGTTCGATTCCCACAAGGGGGTTTTTCCCAAATTTATTTGGTTTTCTCCTGAATTGGTGTATAGACATTATTGCCTAGTGAAGATGGATATGATCGGGTAGTTTCGCTAGTGGCACGATGATACTCTAGTGGTTCATCTATGATCCAAATT
>JARYGA010001998.1:0-30735 GCA_030545235.1 Helianthus tuberosus
TTCCAAACCATCAACTGTTCTGTTCAAAACATCGTATGACTCTTTCACATATTTTACATCAGACAGTAAATTCTCTTTCACCTCTTCAAGTTCACAAATCTTCTTGTCTTTCTCCTCACAATCTTTGCAAGATTCCAAACATTTCAGATAGGGTTTAATTACTTCAACTATCTTTTCAACCTCGACAACCTTCTCAACTTCAACAATTTTTTCTACCTCTACAATTTTCTCAACTTCGACGAGTTTTTCAACTTCGACTATTTTTTAGACTTCAACAATTTTTTCTACTACTTTCTCCACTTCAACGATTTTTCTATCACTTTCTCAGTCACTGGCTCAACATTTGTTTCATCAGCTTCCATCTTTGCCTTTTCATCAGTTATTTTTCTTATTGCTTCCAGCTCTTTTTTCAATCTGGCAATCTTCTTCTCATTCAGCATCTCAACTTTATCTGAAAAGAACAAATTAAAACTATCAGGATCTATACATTTTCTGGTTTTATTAATGTATTCTTCTTCATCATCAGTATCTATGTTACTTCCAAGATCTGGAAAGATAGGTATTCTTTTCGAACTTGATTTGATTTCATCTTCTTCCAGAATTCTGGCGACAAGACCTAAACCAGGTGGAATGTATTTATCCCAGCTAAATCCCTCTGCAACCTTTTCATCATCTTGATTTACAAGATATGCTTTCTTCGGTGCATTTTCCATCTGCTTCTTTGTTTTTGCACTCACGCTTAAAATGACCTCTTTCTCGACAACGAAAACACGCAACTTTTGATTTGTCAAATCCTATCGGGGACTTAGACAATTCATTAAGATCATCTCTTCCAGTGATTTGTTGAAACTTTTCTGCCCTTCGAACAGCACTGGCTAAACACCACTTCACATCCATCAACTCAAGTTCATCTGCATCAAATCTGGTCATAATCCTCTTTAGTAAGCATAAGATTTCCAATTCTGCCACCAATCAAGCTTTCATATGATTCCAACATAGCAACCAGTGATGCCATGTGTTGCTTAGCTATTTCTGGAGATAGATTTTGACCATTTTGAATATTCAAAGTAACATTGCACTGCAGCTTTGTAGAATTCTGTTGTTCAGGACTTGGTGTTGTAAAGTTTGGATCAAAGCTTGAATACGAAGACGAAGATCCACCACTTTGATTCACAGTACTTCCCTTTGATCCAGAAGAACTATCAGCACTGAAACCAATTTGGATCTTTGGGCCTGGAGTAGCTTCAAATTTGTTTCCTCTGTAATATAAACTGACATCTTGTTGAGCATTCGGATTCTTCATGATTGCTGTTTTCTGGATATCCAACTCGTGCTCTTCAATCTTCTGAATAAACTGTGCCAGATTCATATTTTCAGACTTTCTCATGTGTTTAAAAATAAACAGATAAGTTCCCCATTTCTGCTGTGATAATGCATCAGCAAGTTTATCAACCCATTCATCGTCGTCTTTCTTTATCTCCAATCTTCCCATTTCCAAAACTAAATGACAATATCTATCAATGTTCATTTTTGTTGTTTCATGGTCAAAAGCTACAAACATGTCAAATGATTTTTTAAGCAAAGCTTTCTTGTTCTTGATCATATCTGCACTTCCTTTAAACTTCTGAATCAATGCCGTCCAAATTGACTTGGCAGTACCCTCATGCTGGAGCAACACAAAGATATCTTCCTTAATCGCTTGTTGAAGAATACTGATCATCATTTTCTCACTAGTATATTTCAATTTATCAATCTCCGAAAAGTCACAAAACGCTTTTTCAAGTCCACGTTCATTTTTCGGTTTCTCGTAATCTTTCTCTAGTGAACACCATACGTCAAACTTATAGGCTTGCACCCAGTTCTCAAATCGATTCTGCCATCCCTTAAAATCTTCAATGCAAGAAACAGCAAACATTGGCAATTTCAACAGTTGAAGCAGAGTATGTCGCAGCTTCGGCATCTTGCTCCCAAGTGGTGTGGATGCAGCATCAATTGCAGGACTATGGTTTGACTTTCCTTAATACTACCATATACTGTGATAATGATGATGCCATACAAATTGTGAAAAATCATGTTTTCCACTCAAAAACCAAGCACATTGATATTAAAGTTCATTTTATACGAGACTGCTTTGACAGAGGTCTTATCAAACTGGAGCAAATCCACACAGATGCAAATGCTGCCGATTTGTTCACAAAACCTGTCAGCAGTTCAAAATTTCAAGTGCTTGTTGACTTTCTGAAAATGATCTGTTTTACTGACTGAGCATGTTTTTGGTTTTTCGTAGGTAAATTTGTTCATAAAGTTTTCTATTCTTAGGTAGTTTTTATTTATTCACAAATTTAGGGGGAGAAAATTTTGAAAAATACAAAAACATTAAAAATCTTTGAAAAATACAAAAACATTTAAAAATCTTTGAAAAATACAAAAACATTGAAAAATCTTTGAAAAATACAAAAACATTGAAATTTTTTGAAAAATACAAAAAGAAGCATTGCGTGACATGGGAAGTGAAATGAATTTCACATTATGGTTAAGGGCTGACTCATGTAAGACCAGTATCGAAATAGTTTGACTCTAGTATGATGTGTTGGTAGGCTCTATCCTTAAGACTGGAAACATTGGCTGTTTCTGTTCAGAACTAAATTAGTATATGACCCCAAGAAAGAAAGTCACTTGGAGTTAGCTCATTTCTATTTGAATGCCTGTATGTTGTCCCGATACACACAATTTTGGTCTGGTTCTGAAATCTTCTCTGAAAAAGTCGTGTATCTCCTATGTTTTGCGTGAGCAAAGACCTGGAGGTGCTAGGCAGCGCTTAGCTTCTGTTTTGCGTGAGCAAAGACCTAGCTGAGCGTCTGTCGTCTTATAGATCAATTAAACACCCGAAAGAGGCTCTCAAGTGCCCAGTTAAGATTTCAGAAGCCTGGAATGGACTTGTGAAATATGTGGTAAGGAAACTGCTTGCATGATAGAGTGTGTTGTCTATAATTTCGGGATTTGATTAGTATTTGTTTGGGTGTTCATTATTAAGACATTAAAACATGATAAAATGAGTTACAGGCAGTTATATGGAAAAGGTCTAGGGAGATGAGTTTAAGTGGACAAATATACTGGCAATTGTCTAGATCATTCAGTAGTAGATCAGTGTTGATAAGTGAAGTCAAGCCCCAAACCTTGTGATTTGATCCCTGAGCAATTACGATATTTCCTATTTTGTTTTTGTAAATAATAGTTCGTATTATTTATTTTTGTGTTTTTAGGTTTTGATCTCGTAAAATGTGCTCGGAAAGTTAAAGGGTCATCTAAGAAATATTACTTTGTTTTAAAAAGGGGGGATTTTTAAATAATAATTGTTTAAATTATGCTTAAATAAAATCATGAAAATTGTTTTTTTTATGGTCTCGACTCGCGAACATGGTTTTGGCCCAATCTGTGGAGCGGTCTCGATTCGAGGTATTTAAGGAGGTTTCGAGTCGAGACCTCATTCCTCACTCGAAACCTCCCATTGTTTCTCTCAACTCTCTCTCAATATTCCGGCGAAGGTCACTGTTTCTGACGAGTTTCTTCTAGATCTCGACTCATCATTGTCAATCACTTGAAGGTATTTTGAAGTTTTAATGATGATTAGTTGAAGTTATGCAGGTGGATTTAAAGTTTAGATGAAGATTTGTTGAAGATTTGAAGCTGCTTAAGAAACCTAACGATGAACATATTTTGGTCTCCAAAGAAATTCAAGATTGTTTTTGGATTTTGATCCAAAACTTTTCAGATGACTGGTGTTTATGGGGTCTCGACTCAGGTTGCGACTCCTCTCATATGAGGACTCAAGACCTGTTGTCTACGAAAGCCTTATTCCAGATTTCTGGAAGACTACTCGGTTCGAAGCACTTGAAGATGAAGGCAAAGGAGCAATAGTTACTGAGATTCAAAAGAAGGTTGTCTCTGTGACAGAGCAGATGATACGGGAGGTGCTACGATTTAACGACCAAGAAACTGATCCTATTGAGCTTCCAGCTGGGACTGTGGAAGCAATTTTACCACGATTGAGTTATGAAGGAAAGTACCCGTCATTAGTAAAGAAATTTGTGCATCCATATTGGCGTCTGTTAGTGCACATGTTCATTCTTTGCATGACAGAAAACCGAGGAGGCACAGATCAGTTGAACATCACACAGTCTGCTGCTCTTGTTTGTCTGATAACAAATGAACCTTTCAATTATTCGAAGTATATATTTGAAGCCATGAAGAGAAATGTGATAGGAGTTAGAAAGGACAAATTTCTTATGTATCCAAGATTCTTGCAAATGATTCTTAACGCTCGTTATCCAGAGTTGGTGAGATCTGGAAACACCTTGGAGTTGAAACCCATGGGTCCTGCATGTTTTGGTGCTCTCACTCCTCAAAAGGGTACTGAAAAGAAATTTGAAGGTTTAATTCCTCTGGAGAAGTTTGGTCAGTTTGCTGAGACCGAAGATGTGGCTGCTGAACCAGTGTTAGTGCAACCTGCTCCTGTAAACACTGCACAGATCAATGCTCCTATAAATGCTATGGTTGCTGAAGAGCATGATGTTCAAAGTGTTGCTGAAAATGTGTCTAAGACAGAGATTTTAACAATTAACTCTGACGATGAGGGCATAGAGATAATGTGTGATTCAGGTGATGATGAAGAGCTTTCTCCTGAAAATGAAGCTGATACTGCTGTGTCTACTGTTCAATCCGTGATTTCTGCTGAAAATTTGGCTCTATTGTTGAAGTCTATGACTGAGAAGATGGGAAATCCTCCTTCCAATCTTTCAGTATCAAATGAAGAGCCATCAAGTGAAGACCCAAAGGATCCTGATTCATTGCCATTGAAGCGGAAAAGGAGGGATCCTCGACTCGGAATGTATGTTGAACAGAACAAAGATCAACCCATGAATGATGCTGAAGATGATGATGGCTTATATGATTTCGATTTTGAGAAGAATGTCACTGATACCACCACTGCTACTGAAGATATTTTTGAGTTTAATGTTGATACTCAAAGAATTGATTTGGAAACCACCACTACAGATATACCAGTTACCAATGTTGTTTCTGATCTCGTCATCGAAGCAACGCCACCTGCTGCAACTACTATTGCAGCCCCATCTGGAACTATTCATGAAGAGCCTGATAGTTCAAGTGGTAAGAAGCCTGAAGAGCCATTGAGGATGCTATTTGACGATGATTCAAGTGACGATGATGAGTTTATCAGCATGAGGGAAATGAAGAAACGACTAGTTGTGGTTGAGCAAGATTCAATTCATAAAGACGCCAAGATCATTCAGCTTGAAGATACCATAGTGCAAAAGAATCAACAAATTGATCAGCTTCAAGGTGACGTCAGTTTGTTGTTCAATATGGTTTATGATTTGCGTGGAAAGTTGGAGAAGACGTTTGGCCAAGAGTTTTCTAATCCAACTGATGTGGAAAGTAGAAGAAAAGCTGATGAAGATAGAGCAAGAGCTTTTGATAAGGATGACGCTGAGAGGAATGCTGCTATGGAACACTACTTCAAGAGAGTTACTGATCCAGTTGCTGACAAGGAAAAAGCTGAAAGAATCAAGAAGAAAAGAGAGTTTGTGATCCTGAAAAACAAGAATCTTAATCCAGAAGATGAAGATGAAGATGCTAATGCTACTCATCATCTGATGGATGTGGGTGAAACTCTCTATGATAAAGTTGGGAATCGTTCTGGTATAGTTAGCTGGGGTTTTGATCATGACCGACGAAGGTGGTGGATTAAAAGAAAGGTTAAACCTGTTGAATGGTATAAAAATCCAGCTCAGTTTCAAACATTCACAAAGGTAGATTTGATCAATTTGTCAAAGTCACCTTATGTGGATGATCAGCCTGGTGGTCGTGGATATTTGTTCTTCGAGAGATTGCAGAGGGAAGTTGCTCGTAATTTTCCTTCGATGCACACTGCTGAATCTATCATTACTCCAGCTAAGGGTATTAGAGATCCATACACTAACAAGCGGATGAAGATTGTGCACTGGCCACCAACTGACAAAGAAAAGACTATTCCTTTGGTCAAGAAAATTCCAAAAGGTGCTCTGAAGACCTTGCATTTTTGGGTTTATGATGATCGTCTAGGGCAAGCAGTGATGGTTTGTGATGGTGATGTGACCTTTCGTATGGTTGATCTAGTTGATTTGCTGAATTTGGCCTATGAAGATTTAGAAGTGCTTGCTCGTAACCAGATCAGAGCTACTGAGAAATATGAAGAAATAGCTAAAGGATGGATTGATGCAGTTGCTTCAACTATTCACATACGCACAAAAGGATTTGGTGGGTTCAAGGATCGTTTGGGTGGTAGCAGCGGAAGTTGAAGTCTAAAGAACCTCTACGCATAAACCTAGGGGGAGATTGTTGGAACCTGAAGGTTTATACATAGAGGATTACATAGCTCAAGGGTTGTTTTTGTAATGTTTTGCTTTTGATATGTGTTTTGGGTCGAATACTTAGTGGGTTAAGTAGAGGTTTCGGCTGGGTCCTTTAAGGGTTCGGCCCACATGGTTAGGGTAGTATATAATCACCCCTTGTATGTTGTTTAGGGGTTGATCAGTTGTTTTGATTGCTAGAGGCCAGCCAAAACCAAGTGGGTGTCTTGTATCCGTCATCGTTAATCGTTGAATGCAAGATAATTCTGGTTTGTTTTGATTAGTTTGTGTTTCGGTTATATTTATTCTTGAATCAACTTGTGTTTGTTTTCCGCACTCTCACAAGTTTCTGTTTGATATCATTGAAAGATCCTATTAGGAACTTACAATAACCATGGACTTGATTAGAAGTAAGGTAGGTACAAGATTCATATAAGAAAATATGAGTTTAATAAGGTTTAAAGCAAAATCTTCCAAAATAGAAAGTTTGGACCTCAAAATGGTGATGTTCCACATTAGATTACCATGGTAATCTTGTGAAAACACTCCTAGAGGTGTTCCAAGCTTTGTAGAAGAAGATTTGGTGAAGAAAAGTAGAAGAAAAGTGAGTTTTGACTCACTTTTGCACTTGGAGATTTCTGCCTTGCACTTGCAATTCCAGAGATTATGAGAGTGATTTGAGAGATTAGAAGTGTTAGGAAAGTGCATTTATAGTGGTGAAGTAGGTTTAGGTGTTAAATGTGTTTTAAAGAGAGTTAGGTGAGAGTTGGAGATGAGAAAAGGACCAATCCCATGCAAAAACAAACTTTCCGTGGATTCAGGGCTAGACGCCCCACCAAGCCCAAGGGGTTTAGGCTTGGCGTAGCGCCAAGCCCCCCATCTATCCATCAGTTTCAATTTCTAACACAAAAGCCCCCTGAAGTTTGATAAATTGATGTTTTAAGGTGTAACTTGTATAAAGAACATATAATTGAGTATGAATCAAGTATTAAAGCATAAACCAAATATTGTGAGAGTATTATCATGTATATTGCACGTATAATGAGTATTAAACACGTATTTACGACAGATTGTATGTAAAACAAGTACGAATTCGCGTGTGTGACGAATGTGTATCAAACATGTATTTAAGTTGAATGTAACGTAAGTAAGTATAATTCACATAAATTGATCAAGTTTTATTATGATCAAAGCCTCATATTACAATGATTTGAAATGAAATACGATTACAAGAGATACAGTTTCAAAAAATAGAAGTACAAGACAAACTTTCTAAATACGGAAAGTTACAAAAAGCGAGACGTTACAGCAAACCGGTTCAATGGTTTGAACCGGTAGAACCGGATTTAACGGCAGTACATAAGACATACCGTATTTGGGTTTTACTGGCCTTTATCATACCAGGCACGTGTCCGGTATCCGGTTTAACCGGTATAACCGGCCGGTTCATCCGGTATTTAAAACATTGTTTATAGGAACTGTGAATCAACTAGAGTATAGCTGAAAAGTATTTAATAATTTCTCTTAAATGAACTAAGTTCTTTTTTCCATTATCGTATTCTACAAATTTGAAATAATACATTTTCCATAATTACTAATTACTTTTCTCTTTTTTTTCTAAGTCCATCACATACTCAGTGGCAAAGCTTGAAATTTCCGACCGGGGGTCGAAAACGTATATACCAAAAAAATTCTATAAAACGGGGGGTCGAAAACTTATATACTAAAAAATTTCTATATGAAAGCTACATGCTTCTCCACTACTGAGCAAAAAGTTCGGGTGTCGGCTGCCCCCTCCTGCCCCCCACTATGCTGCGCCAATGCACATACTCGCATGAGAACTCTATGCCAACATAAACCGGCTGAGAGAATGAAATGAAGATATCCATGGAGATCCATACACAACTACTGTCACTGGAGTCTCAACGGTCATGAGTAGTCAGAAAACCACCAGCAATCACCATAAGATTCTGTAAAACGTACATGTTTTATGAAACAACGTAAGCATGCCTGTGGCGACCATCCACGATGACCATTGCTGCTATTTAGAGTAGTTTTCCAGCAACTGTGAGTGCAAAGTACTAGTTCTAATAGGTATTCATCAACAAAGCAAAAGTATTCTTGTTGTGATTGTCTCGCATTCATCAATGATCTGCCAATGGAGATAGAACAATCTCAACACTGCCAGGAGATTGAACATACTCATTAACTGGTCAACATAGTTGACTTTGACTTATATAGTTGATCATTTTTAACACTTCCAAACAACCATTTAAGGTTACAGAGTTTCTAGTTTACAACGTCGCATTTGTTTCTAGCTTGACCATTTGGACCAGTAATGCTGAGCTTAGTATTGTTAACATTTCTTGAAAAAGACGACAAATATTGCACATGCAGCCGAATCTGGGACTATGCGCAGTTTGCATTTTTGCAAAGTGGTTGCAAGTGTATGTCAAAGAATGAATCACGCGTGAGCCTGATTCATCAAGGTTGAGCACCAGTTCAAGAACTTGTCATAACTTGAAAAGGTAGATACCAATATGTTAGTAATTTTGCGAACCAATTTGTTCATGCACGCGCGTGAACTTCCCACTACAAGTGCGTGACCGAAACTTACCCGACAAGGAATTTCGCTACCTTAGGACCGTTATAGTTACGGCCGCCGTTCACCGGGGCTTCGGTCGCCGGCTCCCCTGTCATCAGTTCAACAGGTTTAACCTTTCTTTTAATCCACCACCTTCGTCGGTCATGATCAAAACCCCAGCTAACTATACCAGAACGATTCCCAACTTTATCATAGAGAGTTTCACCCACATCCATCAGATGATGAGTAGCATTAGCATCTTCATCTTCTGGATTAAGATTCTTGTTTTTCAGGAACACAAACTCTCTTTTCTTCTTGATTCTTTCAGCTTTTTCCTTGTCAGCAACTGGATCAGTAACTCTCTTGAAGTAGTGTTCCATAGCAGCATTCCTCTCAGCGTCATCCTTATCAAAAGCTCTTGCTCTATCTTCATCAGCTTTTCTTCTACTTTCCACATCAGTTGGATCAGAAAACTCTTGGCCAAACTTCTTCTCCAACTTTCCACGCAAATCATAAACCATATTGAACAACAAACTGACGTCACCTTGAAGCTGATCAATTTGTTGATTCTTTTGCACTATGGTATCTTCAAGCTGAATGATCTTGGCGTCTTTATGAATTGAATCTTGCTCAACCACAACTAGTCGTTTCTTCATTTCCCTCATGCAGATAAACTCATCATCATCACTTGAATCATCGTCAAATAGCATCCTCAATGGCTCTTCAGGCTTCTTACCACTTGAACTATCAGGCTCTTCATGAATAGTTCCAGATGGGGCTGCAATAGTAGTTGCAGCAGGTGGCGTTGCTTCGATGACGAGATCAGAAACAACATTGGTAACTGGTATATCTGTAGTGGTGGTTTCCAAATCAATTCTTTGAGTATCAACATTAAACTCAAAAATATCTTCAGTAGCAGTGGTGGTATCAGTGACATTCTTCTCAAAATCGAAATCATATAAGCCATCATCATCTTCAGCATCATTCATGGGTTGATCTTTGTTCTGTTCAACATACATTCCGAGTCGAGGATCCCTCCTTTTCCGCTTCAATGGCAATGAATCAGGATCCTTTGGGTCTTCACTTGATGGCTCTTCATTTGATACCGAAAGATTGGAAGGAGGATTTCCCATCTTCTCAGTCATAGACTTCAACAATAGAGCCAAATTTTCAGTAGAAATCATAGATTAAACAGTAGACACAGTAGTATCAGCTTCATTTTCAGGAGGAAGCTCTTCATCATCACCTGAATCACACATTATCTCTATGCCCTCATCGTCAGAGTTAATTGTTAAAATCTCTGTCTTAGACACATTTTCAGCAACACTTTGAACATCATGCTCTTCAGCAACCATAGCATTTATAGGAGCATTGATTTGTGCAGTGTTTACAGGAGCAGGTTGCACTAACATTGGTTCAGCAGCCATATCTTCGGTCTCAACAAACTGACCAAATTTCTCCAGAGGAATTAAATCTTCAAATTTCTTTTCAGTACCCTTTTTAGGAGTGAGAGCACCAAAACATGCAGGACCCATGGGTTTCAACTCCAAGGTGTTTCCAGATCTCACCAACTCTGGATAACGAGCGTTAAGAATCATTTGCAAGAATCTTGGATACATAAGAAATTTGTCCTTTCTAACTCCTATCACATTTCTCTTCATGGCTTCAAATATATACTTCGAATAATTGAAAGGTTCATTTGTTATCAGACAAACAAGAGCAGTAGACTGTGTGATGTTCAACTGATTTGTGCCTCCTCGGTTTTCTGTCATGCAAAGAATGAACATGTGCACTAACAGACGCCAATATGGATGCACAAATTTCTTTACTAATGACGGGTACTTTCCTTCATAACTCAATCGTGGTAAAATTGCTTCCACAGTCCCAGCTGGAAGCTCAATAGGATCAGTTTCTTGGTCGTTAAATTGTAGCACCTCCCGTATCATCTGCTCTGTCACAGAGACAACCTTCTTTTGAATCTCAGCAACTATTGCTCCTTTGCCTTCATCTTCAAGTGCTTCGAACCTAGCAGTCTTCCAGAAATCTTGAATAAGGCTTTCGTAGATAACAGGTCTTGAGTCCTCATATGAGAGGAGTCGCAACCTGAGTCGAGACCCCATAAACACCAGTCATCTGAAAAGTTTTGGATCAAAATCCAAAAACAATCTTGAATTTCTTTGGAGACCAAAATATGTTCATCATTAGGGTTCTTAAGCAGCTTCAAATCTTCAACAAATCTTCATCTAAACTTTAAATCCACCTGCATAACTTCAACTAATCATCATTAAAACTTCAAAATACCTTCAAGTGATTGACAACGATGAGTCGAGATCTAGAAGAAACTCGTCAGAAACAGTGACCTTCGCCGAAATATTGAGAGAGAGTTGAGAGAAACAATGGGACGTTTCGAGTGAGGAATGAGGTCTCGACTCGAAACCTCCTTAAATACCTCGAATCGAGACCGCTCCACAGATTGGTCCAAAACCATGTTCGCGAGTCGAGACCATAAAAAAACAATTTTCATGATTTTATTTAAGCATAATTTAAACAATTATTATTTAAAAATCCCCCCTTTTTAAAACAAAGTAATATTTCTTAGATGACCCTTTAACTTTCCGAGCACATTTTACGAGATCAAAACATAAAAACACAAAAATAAATAATACGAACTATTATTTACAAAAACAAAATAGGAAATATCGTAATTGCTCAGGGATCAAATCACAAGGTTTGGGGCTTGACTTCACTTATCAACACTGATCTACTACTGAATGATCTAGACAATTGCCAGTATATTTGTCCACTTAAACTCATCTCCCTAGACCTTTTCCATATAACTGCCTGTAACTCATTTTATCATGTTTTAATGTCTTAATAATGAACACCCAAACAAATACTAATCAAATCCCGAAATTATAGACAACACACTCTATCATGCAAGCAGTTTCCTTACCACATATTTCACAAGTCCATTCCAGGCTTCTGAAATCTTAACTGGGCACTTGAGAGCCTCTTTCGGGTGTTTAATTGATCTATAAGACGACAGACGCTCAGCTAGGTCTTTGCTCACGCAAAACAGAAGCTAAGCGCTGCCTAGCACCTCCAGGTCTTTGCTCACGCAAAACATAGGAGATACACGACTTTTTCAGAGAAGATTTCAGAACCAGACCAAAATTGTGTGTATCGGGACAACATACAGGCATTCAAATAGAAATGAGCTAACTCCAAGTGACTTTCTTTCTTGGGGTCATATACTAATTTAGTTCTGAACAGAAACAGCCAATGTTTCCAGTCTTAAGGATAGAGCCTACCAACACATCATACTAGAGTCAAACTATTTCGATACTGGTCTTACATGAGTCAGCCCTTAACCATAATGTGAAATTCATTTCACTTCCCATGTCACGCAATGCTTCTTTTTGTATTTTTCAAAAAATTTCAATGTTTTTGTATTTTTCAAAGATTTTTCAATGTTTTTGTATTTTTCAAAGATTTTTAAATGTTTTTGTATTTTTCAAAGATTTTTAATGTTTTTGTATTTTTCAAAATTTTCTCCCCCTAAATTTGTGAATAAATAAAAACTACCTAAGAATAGAAAACTTTATGAACAAATTTACCTACGAAAAACCAAAAACATGCTCAGTCAGTAAAACAGATCATTTTCAGAAAGTCAACAAGCACTTGAAATTTTGAACTGCTGACAGGTTTTGTGAACAAATCGGCAGCATTTGCATCTGTGTGGATTTGCTCCAGTTTGATAAGACCTCTGTCAAAGCAGTCTCGTATAAAATGAACTTTAATATCAATGTGCTTGGTTTTTGAGTGGAAAACATGATTTTTCACAATTTGTATGGCATCATCATTATCACAGTATATGGTAGTATTAAGGAAAGTCAAACCATAGTCCTGCAATTGATGTTGCATCCACACCACTTGGGAGCAAGATGCCGAAGCTGCGACATACTCTGCTTCAACTGTTGAAATTGCCAATGTTTGCTGTTTCTTGCATTGAAGATTTTAAGGGATGGCAGAATCGATTTGAGAACTGGGTGCAAGCCAATAAGTTTGACGTATGGTGTTCACTAGAGAAAGATTACGAGAAACCGAAAAATGAACGTCCATAAGAAACACTCGTCCCCTTTGACTTCAAACTTTCCATTAGCGTCCATAAGTAATAACACACATGGACATCCAAAGATACGAAAGTGTGAAACCGAAGGTTTATGTCCTTCCAGAATCTCATAAGGAGTTTTCATATGACGTTTGTTTACCAAAGCATGATTCTGGACATAACAAGCCGTGCTAACTGCCTCAGCCCAAAAGAAACTAGGAAGCTTCGAGTCAGCCAACATAGTACGTGCAGCCTCTATAAGAGTACGATTTCTTCTCTCAGCTACTCCATTCTGTTGTGGAGTTCGTGGTGCACTATACTGTCGATCTATTCCCTTTTCAGTACAGAATGTATCCAAAGTTATGTTCTTGAATTATGTCCCATTGTCTGATCGAATAGCCTTCACTCTTGTACTAGCTTGATTTTCAGCCAGAGTAATGAATTGTTTCACTAAACCGCAGTCTCATTCTTGTGACTTAGAAAGTACACCCAGGTGTAACGTGAATAATCATCAACTATCACGAGACAATAAGCTTTCTTGCCAATGCTCAACACATTCACTAGACCAAAAAGATCCATATGAAGTAATTCGAGCACAACTTTGGTTGAGTGTGTAGACTTTGACTTATGAGGCTTCCGATGTGCTTTTCCCTTTGCACAAGCAACACATTTTTCCACCAACATGAAATCTTTAATTGGTAGATCATGGACCAGTTGACCTTTGGCAAGTCGATTCAAGTTCTTCATCACATGCCCATGGCGACGGTGCCACAGTAGACCATCGTGTTCTGAAATCTTCGAGAATAGGCAAGTAACTTCTTCACACGGTTTCTTGTTCATATCGATGACATAAGCATTTCATCGTCTCTCTGCTGTCATCAAAAACCAATCTTTAGGAATAACAATCCCTGGTTTCAATATATAGCATCCTTTCTTTATAAAGTGAACTGAATTTCCTCGATCACAAATCTGTGAAATGCTCAACAGATTGTGTTTCAGTTCTGGGACATAATTAACATTTTTGAAGCTTAAAACGCTGTTTCTCACTGTTCCTTTTAACGTGATTCTTCCTGATTCTCCTCCCGCAAAAGAGACATATCCACCGTCAAATTCTTTTACATTTACCAGTTGGGATAAGTCTCCCATCATGTGCCTGGAACAGTCACTATCCATGTACCAAAGTCGCACGGTAGTCCTCCACAGCTGTTCCTGCATGATTAGCGGGATTAGTTAGATTTAGGAACCCAGCCCATAGTGGATCTGGGTTTTCCCTGTGCATCAATGTATGTCACCCTCTGCCAAACTAAATTATCTTTGTTTAGAAATTTTGAAGGATTTTTAAAGGCAGATCTTAGATGAGATGGATTGGATTGTGTAGCCTTAGCTTTGGGTTTCCAATGTTTGTTTGACCATAAAGAATTGTAGTTACCAAAAGCTTTATGTTGATTTCTTTGAAAATTGTTTTGTTGATTTTGATTTCTACGTTTGGCTGCATTCCAATCTTGATCATAGGGTTTAGCCTTGTGATAGTTGTTCTTCATTGTCTTAGACTTTTCAGTCGTTGCTGACTTTGAACAACGAGATCGACTAGGCTTGACCTTCTGATTCTGTACAATCTTCTTCTTAGACTGTACAGTTGGGAGTTGAACACATTTTCTGGCGATGTGTCCAGCAATACCACAATTAAAACATGTTTATCGTTTCAATGTGTGGAAAATTTGATGCTTTGTTGAAGAAGCTTTGTTTGATTTTGAATTATGAGCCTGTTTGGTTTTTCTAGTTTGTTTTGCTTGCGCCTGTCCTGAGCATTTTGATCCCTGCTGATTAGAATTGACACAAGCATGAGATGTTGATAGAGGATGAGATTCATCCTTCTTACTGTGATCATCATCTTTTTGAAAAACCGGTGTTTCAGTTTCAGTTTTATTTTCAAAAACATTTTTTGGTGACTGTTTGCTTATTTCAACCTTCTTTTCTACATTAATCAATTCTGACTTAGTTGAAATTTCATCAACACATGTTTCTTCAACATATGTATCATGTGAATCCGATTTAGGTTTGCTTTCAGCTACGGTTTCCAATGGGGTCCCACTAGATTCAACATTAGGGACGTCCACTGAGAAGGATTCGGAAGAAGAATCAGGATATTCTTGATTTTCTTGAAAAGGAGTTTCAGTGGTTTCACTGAATGTGTCCTGAGGGACCTCACCTGTAACACTATCATCAACTGAAGAGTTAGAAACATCACAATCACAAGCATTAACTGAAAAACATTCATCACCAGACTTATTGTTCAAAGATTCAACACAAACATCATCAGTCTTGCCCAAAACATCAGGCTCACTAGACGACACATAAGCACAAAACGAATTAAACAAAGTTTTTCCAAACACATCATCAGAATCAGTTTGATCGAAATAATTTTCAGAAAGATCATAATTAAAAACTTGTTCATTCCCAAGAACATCTCCACACTTTACTTCAGGTACTTCATCTGCACATGAAGACGAAGCATTAGGATCAATTGAACCTTAGAGACAAAATTGATTGAAGTAAATCCCTGTTTCTCAACAGGTCTGCCGTTAATTGATAACTTATTGTTTTTGGGACCATAGGTCATTTTACTTTCATTCATCAGTTCCTCCTTAGTCATAGGTAGATATGTGTAATTATCATTGTAAGGGGGAGGAGCCTGAATGAAACCCAATGCACACCCTTTCTTTTTCTTGTATGCAAGTTGTTGATCACACAAATTTTTAACCAGTTTGCTGTAAGACTCATATTTCTTAATATTGAGTTCATTAATTTGATATCTATCTCTGATATCTTCCAGTTCTTTAATTAAAATGCATACTTTCTCCTGAGCTTCCAAGAAATGGGCTATTTTTACACTTACATCATCTTTAAGTTTGATGATGTCTTTTCGCCGAGCCTCAATTTTTTCTTTATAAAGTTTTTCATTTTTTGATAAAGTAAAGTTTTTATTTTTTATATCTTGATAGTCTTGTATTAGCTCAGCGTTGTGTATTCTATATGCCTCAACCCTTTCTCTACACTCAGGAGTGCAGAAGACAGAAAGTACCTCTTCTTTGGTGAGACCATGAACTGGAACTGAAAGAATCTGGGTCATGAGCGCAAAGTTTTCAGCTGAAGTCTCATCCTCAGGTGCAGAGTCTTGATCCTCAGAGGCTGAAGTCATGAAAGCAATGTTATTTGCAGCAGCTTGATTTTCTGGAGTTGAGATGTTCAGACGTTGAATTTATGAACTCCAATCAAAGGTAGTATCAGGCTGAACCACCAGGGCTTGAGTGCTTCCACCAGCAGCAGCATCAGTAGTGGTATTAGATGTGGTGACAAGAGCTCTCTCTGTGTTAGGTGGGACAGGTTGTGCTGGAGTCTGTTCTCTATTAACCTTTGGCTTAGTACAGTTTCATGCCAAATGTCCTGGCTCATGACAGTTGTAACAGCGCAGTTCAAATGGTACTAAAGAAGCTCCTGTAAAGCCAGTATCCCACCTGTTTCTTCCAGTTCTCTTAATAAATTTCCTTGCTCTGAAAGCAGCCATAGCCATATGCCATGTGATGTCCATTTCTTCTACCTCGTCGGGATGAATCTGATATAGATCATCTGAAGTCCATTTAGGAGGATCAATTTTTCCTACAACAAATGCATTCAGGCAGTTTATAACAGATATAACAATATCCAGATTTTCTTTAGTCTGTTGTGTAAAGAAGGCAATCGTCTCATTTTTCACAGCGGAAGTTGGAGTGGCAGTAGCTACAGTAGGAGCATGAGAAGGAGCAGGAGTTCCCGAGTAGTAAGCATTAGTTGAAGTTGGAGCAGCCTTAGCAGATGCCGAGTTGCTAAACATTTGAAAACCCCCTTGATACATGAGAGCTGCATTATTGTTGTTTGATGAAGTGGGAGTAACGGAGAATCCTGTAGCCAGCATACTATTCTTATAGTTGGTTTCAGACAAACTACACATGCCTTGATATGAGAAATCATCTCAGACAAACTACACCTAGCAAGATCTTTGGTTTTCTTGATCATGGCAACGTGATGATCCCAGCTTTTAGGCAGAGCGTTCAGAAGCTGTCTATTTGTTGAAGCGTTTGTCGTATGCATCTCTTCCATCTTCATTTGAGTAACCAGCTTGACAAACCTCTGAATTTGATTATCAACAGTTTCACCATAGATATGGTTGAAATTGTTGAAGTTTTGGCTCAGCAAATTTCTCCGACTCTCCTTCATGTCCTCATTACCTTCATATACGTCTATTAGAGCTTCCCACAATTCTTTGGCTGATTTACAAGTACGAAATCCGATAGCAATGTCTGGGCCCAAAGCCATGGTCAGATAGGAAAGTGCCTTATCATCTTCTTCGACAACTGTGAAATCTTCTTCAGTATACTGGCTAAGAGGCTTCTTTACTTTTATACCAGCTTCAGTAGCATTATCCATCATGATCTCTCTTGGACCTCTTAAAATACTTTGCCAAATTTTAGCATCCTTGACCTTCACATGCTGTTTAAAACGCCACTTCCATTCAGGGAAGTCATTTCCATCAGTCAACCTGGGAATACGTGTAGTGGTCCCAATTTTTGAATCCAATTCTTGCTGAGTATTCACGGCAGCCAGGTCAGCATTTAAGTTATTTATAGACATGTTTCTCAGAATTAATTAATTAATTAATTAACTGTTAAGTCCAAAGTCCAAAATTCAAAGTCCAAAATCACGTTGCAGCTTGTCATTTCGAGTCGAGATAACGATTGCGACTGAGAAAATCTGGAGTCGAGACAAGAGTTGCGAGTCGAGACCAGTCTTGATTTGAGTCGAGACGGATGGTTTTGAGTCAGAGACTACAACTTGAGACCATTACTGTTGCGAGTCGAGATCTAGATGAAGACAACCCGAGAACAAGTTTTTGCGAGTCGAGATCTTTGAAGATGACAACTGAGAAAATCTGGAGTCGAGAC
Source organism: Helianthus tuberosus (assembly GCA_030545235.1). Lineage (NCBI taxonomy): Eukaryota > Viridiplantae > Streptophyta > Magnoliopsida > Asterales > Asteraceae > Helianthus > Helianthus tuberosus. The sequence goes on from JARYGA010001998.1 coordinate 18,085, forward strand.
AAGAGTTGCGAGTCGAGACCAGTCTTGATTTGAGTCGAGACGGATGGTTTTGAGTCAGAGACTACAACTTGAGACCATTACTGTTGCGAGTCGAGATCTAGATGAAGACAACCCGAGAACAAGTTTTTGCGAGTCGAGATCTTTGAAGATGACAACTCGAGACCAGGCTTGTTGTGAGTCGAGACCACTAAAGTTTACAACCCGAGACAATGAGGTTACGAGTCGAGACCCACAAAACAGACGTGAGATAAAACTGTTGACTCGTAATCCCTGATTTTCAGCACTTTTCCAAAATTCAAAGATATCGAAATCTTTGAATTTTTATCACCAACAACTCTGAGAAATCAGCAAACACCTTTTCAGAATTCACACAAACCAAAATCAGCACCAATTATGTAATATATGCGAAGAATAGTTTGAAGGTGTAAATTCCGAAATCAGAAATACACCAACACAAACTGAATTCCTGTAAAACAAACACTAGTAAACAAGATCAGTAATAGATAGGACCTTCTTGAATCCGAATGATATCAAAACCGAACCAAGAATTGTTTTCTTGGCTCTGATACCAATTGTAAGTTCCTAATAGGATCTTTCAATGATATCAAACAGAAACTTGTGAGAGTGCGGTAAACAAACACAAGTTGATTCAAGAATAAATATAACCGAAACACAAAGTAATCAAAACAAACCAGAATTATCTTGTATTCAACGATTAACGATGACGGACCCACTTGGTTTCGGCTGGCCTCTAGCAATCAAAACAACTTACCAACCCCTAAACAATATACAAGGGGTGATTATATACTACCCTAACCATGTGGGCCGAACCCTTAAAGGACCCAGCCGAAACCTCTACTTAACCCACTAAGTATTCGACCCAAAATACATATCAAAAGCAAAACATTACAAAAACAACCCTTGAGCTATGTAATCCTCTATGTATAAACCTTCAGGTTCCAACAGTTATAGTGCTTGTGTATGGTTGATTCTTATGAGTTTAGAGGTGCAAACACCCTCTAAACTTTCTGTTTTAATAAGTTCATACATGTCCCAAATGTTGAAACCATCTAAGATTCACCATCTTTCATATGGACGAACTTGTGTTTTGGTAAAAGTGTGAACCGTGGGAGCTTTGACTTTCCAACCTAGTTCCACTACCTCACTTGTGAACTTTGTGTATGAACACTCAAGTAGCTTCCTAGTGTCAAAGTAACATAACCCCGCCTAGCCTCCAACACTAAGTTAACTCTTTCCATGTTGTGGTGGTTCACCCGGGTTAAGACTTACTTGGCTACTTGAGAATGTATTGGTTAGTTTTATTTCTTGTTATTCATGACCCTCCGAATCATCCTTGTGATGATTTGTGTAGTGGTGAATCATATAACGAGGCTAATCCTCCATGCTTGACTTATATAACAATCTATGATGGACTTAGTTTTAGGATTATTATATAACTATATAAATATATGTACATATATGAACATTGCCAACTTTGTGATGATAATCGGTTCATGGTTATTCGTCATAAACTTAGGCTACCTTATCTACGAATCTAAGTCTCTTGTTGATGATTCTAATGGACAAACTAGCACCCATGAAATCACATACAATTTAGTGTTAAAAATGAGTACTTAGACTGGATAATACTTTTATGCATATATACTTTTTGTACTTTTAATTCCAATTTGAGTCTTCCGATTAAATTCGTTACTCACACACCTTCGTTTACCCCATGTAGGGTTACCTCGGTGTTCCATCCTCAAACACTCAACCTCTTCACGGGATTCCAAAGGAAAGCTTTGCAAAACCGTGAGTATACTCGAACACCCTCTTTACGTTTTACACTTTTGGGTGCAATATATTTAACTTATTAAATTCACAATTACACTTAGACTTTATACAAAATGAACAAACAATCCAATACATGCATACATACGTTATACTTGATTCGTTAATCTGGATGATTCTTTTGTGTGATAACTTGTCATTAACTTCGTACAAGCCTCCCGTTAACATGTATAGCGCTATAGGAGTAAAGCACCGCCCGTAAACTTGTGGTCATGTTAAATGTTTTTTATGCGGTAATCAGAGGATTGACTTGAACATTCACATGCCAGTTTTTACGTTAATCTTGATAACTTAATTTGCCATGTGGATTCGTTTAAATCTTTTATACTTATGCTATGTATTAAACTTGTGTACTCGCCAATGCCATGTGTGTTGAACTATACTTTTAAACTTGTTGCAGGTTGATGATGACGATCTTGATGAAACCTAGTAGGGACGACTTTAGAAACACACATCGAAATACTAGATTTGTTATCATATTTTGATTTAACTTTGTTGTACTTTGAATTTCCAATGTTGTACTTTGATTTCTTTTTCATGTATTTGACAATTATTATCTATGAATGAAATTGGTTTTGAATTAAATATTGTCACAATAGTGTTATGATGCAATGAGCAATCTCGTTCGTCTCACTCCGATATTTCCGTCATCGGTTGGGGTGTGACATTTGCATTATCTTAAAATATGATTTTTTTAATTAATACAAAATACGATATTAAGGTAATACTGATGTTCCATTGTTGGTAATATCCTAGTGGCTTCCATTACAATATTTTACACTATTGAAACGGTTACTCACATCATCCAATGTAATATTGTTTATAAGTAATAAAAATACTCTTATAAAATGCATAACATTTTACAAGAAAATAATTGGTTTTAGAGAAAACCATAATCAGTTATATAAATCTTAATTGAGATTGAATTGGTTTTTTAGATTAATTTGTATTTTATGGAATTATAATGTTAACTAGTGACCTGGTTGAACCGCCCGATACAACCCGATTCAACCGATTAAACCATTTCTGAGCCTAACTCGGTATGAAGAAAAAACCGGTTTTTAAAACATTTCCTATAAAAACAATATCCATCTATAGTTAAGAGCAAACATAATGATGCATAATTAGAGGTTCAATCATTGTACTCGTATTGGTGCACCACTATATTATAATCATTTTATGATACCCATAATTTTAAGAGTAAATTGTTTTTTTGATCCATGTGGTTTATAGAAAAGGAGAATTGACATGTAATAATTCAAACTAGAAGTTATTGGCCATTGTCAGTCTCACCTTTGAATATTCCCCATGTCAGTCCCCACATTTCACCTATTTTTCCTCCACCGGTCATCAGTTAAAAAAAACTTAACGGAGTTAAGTTTTTTCCGAATTACAAACTGACGTATTAGGGCTTTTGATCAGAACGAGGATACAAGTCTATTGATGTAAAACTTACCTCGAAACGGTGCTCCAAACGACTTGATTTTTGTTAATTGGAAGTTTAAACATCCGAATTGAAGCACCGTTTTCATCGTTTTGAGCACAGTTTCAAGGTAAGTTTTTCATAAAAATCCTATGAATCAGGCAGCAATATATGCATCAAATTTGAATGTAACACGAGAGTATATATTACAACTAAACATTCTAACCATCTTGTGTTTTTTAGTTATTTTAAACAAAAAAATATTTATAAAATCATCCATATTAAAAAAAAAAAAAAAAACTAAGCAAATATGTGCGTTGGTTGATTTTGGTGGAAACCACATAAATTCACCTTTTGAATGCTGAGATCTTGATTTTCGATTTTGTTCTCCCCTCGCAATGATGATCGACTTGAACAAGGGACATATCATCAATCTCCTACATTAATGCGACTGGACATATAGAGTTTTTGGGCAATATGTTCTATTTTTTTTTTTTGTTTTTTTTTTGAACGGCAAATTTGGATCACTGACGGACCACTGGAGTATCATCGTGCCACTAGCAGAACCACCCGATCATATCCATCTCCACTAGGCAATAATGCCTATACACCAATTCAGGAGGAAACCTAATAAATCTGGGAAAAACCCCCTGTAGGAATCGAACCCATGACCTAATGGTCATAAGCCTTATCCCACCACCAAGATACCACTAGGCTATAATGCCATGGGTACAAAATGTTCTATTACTTGTTAAGTACTTGTTAAGTACGGTTTCTGCATGGTAGGACCTCTAGGGTTACTTCATGTTTGCATATTAAAGAAGCACATAATGACATCATATTTCTTTTATCCTATTCATATGCACCAAAAGGTTAAGTTGCACATGCTGATTTCAATTCATGTGTTTTTTAAAATAGTTTAATCAAAGTCATTGATGTGGAAAATAGACAACCATCTTTGTAGATATGTTGATGTCATATATGTTGTCGCATCCAACTGTTGTACGTGATGTATAGCAGATGTTCCTTAAACTTTAAGGGCGTCTCCAATGGCTCGTTTGTGAGAAATTTGTGCCCCCCTTGGAGCCGATGTGTCGGAGAGGACTAGATCCAATGCCACAAATAGCCATATACAGAGTGAGTGAGTGAGTGAGTGAGAGGAGGCCGGAGAGGGTAAGTGGTGCATCCGTGCACGTTTGTGGGACAAAATTCGGGCAGGTGTGACATGGCTTCGTTCATGGGACATTATATCAGAGAAAATCCAACCATTTGTACATTAAGTTCGTGAAAAGGAGGTGAGGATCTGTTGCGGAAGTCTAGGGATCAAACCCCAGCACCGCCCAATTTACTCTGAGACACTTGATGTACCTTCCTCGATGTGGTCGTGGGACCGGGAGGTGGGGACACCTAGTGGCCGGAATACACCAATTTTTAGATTTGTAAATATTATAATGGGTTGATTATATATATTTGGAGGGATAAAGTTCTACTCATGATAATTATATGATCATCTTGAGTGCAATGATAGAATCCTGATGAATTATTACTTACAATTTACTATAAGAAGCTTAAATTAAATTGCATATTACACTATAAAGTAGTTGGACCATCAACAATGCATTAGGTAAAAAACAAAAAGAGCACAAGCTATTGAAAAGTAAAAATGTTAGGGGCAACCAATTTGACAGTTAATGGTTAATAAAATGGAGGATAAAAAAGCTTAGCCTCATCAAATTTAGTTTAAGTTCCTGATCTTTTCAGAAGAGAAAAGATTACAACACCAAGAGTAAAAAGTCTCCGAAGTAAATCTCCGGGCACCTCGCTACCTTAACTAGTACAAAATCTTTAATTTTGAATGGAATGGCCGGCTCCAGGACTGTGACCAGGTGTAGTGGGTCGAAAAGCGTCCACGCCATAAGGTGGTGGTGCTTGGCTAGGGTTTGTAGAACCATGTTCTTCCATCGTCTTCTCTTGATAATTCGCGGTACACCTAAAGTTTTCACCTATTTTCCTTGCTTCACTCACTTGCAACACTTCAATAGTTAGTAACATGATGAAAATACAACACAAGGAGTTTCTATACCATCTTGCCATTTTAACAGAATGAAAATATTACATATAGAGTATTAGCAAGGCTCTTAGGGCTATATATAGCTCATAAAGGAGAGGAGTGTGCCAAGTTAATGATGGTGGAGTCGTTAGTATTTATGAAGATCTTGCAAAACGAAAAAGGGATAGCATGCTAGGGCCTGAACATCATAGGAATAAGGAAAGAAGTACACATTTGGTTGGCTGGGTGGTGAACAAGAGTATATGTCCTAATCAAGAGCAATGTCTTATATTAGATACTCCATTCACCAAAAAGATATCCTTTTAATCATTGGATGGATTATACTTTCATCACGAAATATAGTAAAATCGTATTCAACATCAAAAGTAACAAAAAAAGTGTTCAAGTTAAAGAAAAGAGTAAGTGTTGCCCAGAATGATCTTTGATCTCTAGATCGCAAATGATAAACGTAACTTTATTGAATACTGAATTTGAATACAATGTGATGATTACAAATGAAAAACTAAGGCCCTATTTATAGTTTCTAATGGGTGCGAGTGAATAGACGCGTCCTTTCGTGAACGGGTGTGTCTCTTGGATTGTGTGGATGAGAGTGAACTTGAAAGGTTGTGTCCCTTGATCCAAAAGTTGCGTCTCCTCCTTGTTTCCTTGTGACCGAAACCGAATGGGTGCCTCCCAAAGGGTTTCGCATCCCTTGGGGTGGTAGTTATCAACTTCTGTTTTGTCAACTTTAGTCCCTGTACTTTGTAACCGTCATATAACTAACTTTTAAACTAATTACGAATCAACCCTTGTAGTATACGATGTGCATGGATTATTGGTTTCATTCACCCCCTAATCACAAACATCCTCAAGTTGTTTGTAGATCTTGAACTCCGAGCAGTTCTCACATTGTAGCAAACTTGACCCTTGCTAGTGCCTTTGTTAGTATGTCTGCCCGTTGTAGTTCTCCACTGATGTGTTCCACATTGATGTGTTCGTTCTCCACGCATTCTCTTATGAAATGATAGCGTCTATCAATGTGCTTGCTTCTTTAATGAAAGACTGGATTTCTCATGAGTGCTATTGTAGAAACATTATCATTATCCACTCTGAGTGTTATCTTTTCTTCCTTCTAGCCTGTAATTTCACTTAGTAATCTTTTAAGCCATAGTGCTTGGCATGCTGTGGCAGTGGCTGCCATGAATTCTGATTCACATGATGATAATGCCACTGTCGGTTGCTTTTGTGTGCACCAGGTTATAGGTGATTCTCCAAAGTAGAATACTAAACCAGTTGTTCGTTTTCCTTTGTCTGTGTTAACTCCATAACTGCTATCACTATAACCTGTGATCTTACATCCTCCTTGCTTCTTGTAGATGATTCCATGCTCTTTAGTTCCTTTGATATAACGTAGTACTTGCTTCACTGCTTTCAAGTGATGCTCCTTTGGTTCTTGCATGAATCCACTAAGCAGACTAACTGAGTAACATAGATCTGGCCTCGTATGTGATGCGGGCCCAAGTGTGGAGGAGCGGGCTATTTTGTATTTGGAGGTCCAAGATCGTGTAACAAAAGGGGCTTCACTAAAATGGCTCTAACTTGGGCTACGGGGGGTCCGTTTTGGGCGTGCGACCAGGCGAAACGAACGTGAGAACGAGCTTGGGTCATCGTACGGGCCAAAAAACGCTTATTTCTATTAGTTATTTACATTTTTATGTTTTTTGAACTGTTTTGGGCATTTTGTTTTTGGGCGTGTGTTTGGCCCGTTGTCTTTTTTAGGCCCATTTCGAATTTCTGTTCCTATTTATATGTTGCTCTTGTAATGTGAACAATCAGACTTGAATTTTGACATAACTCATTTTTCACTTCAAATTATTGCCCTTTAGGTGGAATCTTGGGGGTTGGGGAAGAACTACACGGGTATTCGTAGAATCAACGTGTTTGATTTTCGTTTCCGTATCACGCGCTACATCAGTATGCAATAAGTACCTGAGAGAACCTATAAGGCTTCTGTAATGTGTTGCATCTACTAGATCTCCTTCTTCAGTCTTCGTTAATTGTGTTCCTGGATTCATAGGAATCTTTGTATCGTTGCAGGTTGACATATCAGCTTCTTTCAGTATCTTGTTGATGTAGCCTGTCTGTTTGATGGCTATCTCACCCCCTGCTTGAATAACTTTTATTCCTAGATAGTTTGCTAGCAATCCTAGATCGCTCATTTCGAACTTGTTCTCCATCTGAGACTTGAAAACATCTATCTCCTTCCTTGATGTTCCAGTGACTATCAAATCATCAACATAGACTCCAACTATCAGTGTAGAAGTCTTACTTGTCCTTGTATAGATTGCTTGCTCTAAAGTGCACTTTCTTAAAGTTTAAGTGACTTTAGGGTTTGATCTAACTTCGTATTCCAAGCACGTGGAGCTTGTCTCAATCCATACAGTGCTTTTGATAGTTTATAAACCTTTCCTTCGTCTCCTGGCTTTACAAATCCATCTTGTTGTGAGACATAGACCTCCTCCTTGAGATCTCCGTGTAAGAATGCAGACTTCACGTCTAAGTGATGTACCTCCTAACCTTGATATGCTGCTAAAGCCAACATTAGTCGAACTGTCTCTATGCGTGCTACTGGTGCAAAGACTTCATCAAAGTCTATTCCTTGTTGTTGAACATATCCTTTTGCTACCAGCCTTGCTTTGTGTCTGACAACGTTTCCGTTTGCATCTTTTGAATACCCACTTTAAACCTATTGCCTTGTGATTTCTTGGCAAATCTGTCAATCTCCAAGTGTTATTCTTGTTTATCGAGTCTAACTCAGCCTTCATTGCTTCAATCCATTTTCTGTAACCAGATGCTTCCATGTAATTCCTTGGTTCTTCTTCAGCAAGTAGTAATTCTTGTAGAACTAATTGAATTTCCTCCATCTCCTCGTATAGTTCTTCGAGACTTCTCAGGTTTACTGGAGTGTCACTAATACTCTCCGTTGTACTTTCAAATGTAGATGGACCTCTACTTGATAATCTGCTTGAACTTCCTGATGAGTTCTGATTGTACGAATGTGCTGGCGGGGTTACATAGGAGTCTGGTTCTTCTGTCTGATCTACTCCTAAATCTTCATGATATGACCCGCTATTATCAGGACTACTTGGTTCTTTTTCTTCTAACTCTAGTGGGTTGTCGTTTTCTTGAATGACAAAGTTCGTCCATTCGGGATTCCCTGAATCTATCATTTCCATATAACTATTCCAGTTCCATGGTTGACATTCCATGAACTTTACATCTCTACTGACACATATCTTTTTCTTCGCTGGATCGTATAATCTGTATGCCTTTGATCATTCTTCTATTCCAAGGTAAACCATAGGTGCACTTCTATCATCTAACTTCTTTTGTTGAAGTGGTAATACCTTAGCGTATGCTGTGCAACCAAAAACCTTTAAGTGTTCCAGATTCGGCTTTCTTCCTTTCAATGCTTCATACGGGGTCTTGTTTACCAAAGCCTTCGTTGGAATCCGGTTTAATACGTATAACGTATGTCTTATTGCTTCACCGAAAAAATTATGTGGCATGTTCATTGCCTTTAACATACTTCGAGTAGTTGACAACATCGTCCTGTTCCTTCTTTCCACTACTCCATTTTGCTGTGGGGAATACGGCGATGTAAGCTGTCTCGCTATGCCATTATCTTTACAATAGTTGTTGAATTTAGCCGACGTGAATTCTCCTCCCTCTGTCTGTCCTTAGCATTTTTAACTTGGTTCGAGTTTATGTCTCGACCTTTTCTTTGAACTGCTTAAAAGCTTTGAATGCTTGATCCTTGGAAGTTAGTAGATATGCCCACATGTAGCGAGTGCAATCGTCTACACGTAGAAATATGCACTTCCTCCCAGCATGTGTTGGTGATGATATAGGACCACACAAATCTCCAAAGACTAAATCCAGAGGTCTTAAAGATCTGCATTTCGCCTAATTTGGAAATGGTGTCCTACTATGTTTTCCTAGAAGTTTTTTGTTTGAACGTCCATCACATAATTACGGTTTTAATTATGTTTCCTAAAATTGACTTGCACCTAATAATATCCTAAATTATTAACATAACCCTCATTTACATCTCACATCTCTCCTCTCAATTATCATTGCAGACGATTTCAAGAACCATACTGAAGATCATTAACAACTATCCGCGTAATCGAATGTAAGCACTTTGATTTCTTATTCTGTTGTTAAGATTATCGGTTTTTGTTTTTTAATTTTGAACGTTTTTTTATCGTTATGCTAGTGTCAATTTTCTAGAACAATACCCAATATCGAATAAATCAAAGATATGTTTATCATTTCATCATCTCTTTTTTGGTTCTTATTTATTTAATTTTCGACCACATGTTTTCATCACTTAGGTTAACATTGAAGGATAGATGTTTCTGTTAAATTTTGTAATCTTTGTTTTCGATTTGCTCTGACTCTAGTTCTATATCTATGTTTTGATGATTTGTAAGTATTAGTTTTTTTTTTTTCATATGAAAGTTGAATTAGTTCTTCACATATCTAGTTCTATATCTATGTTTTGATGATTTATTAATCTTGATTCCTCAAGGGTCTAGTTAAGTAAAATAGTAATAATTTTATGTACTTTCAACAATTAAAACAGTGTACCTAGAAAATTACCTAAATACATATTTCTAATTTTATAGATATTTTATCCGTCACAACAAACAAGTTAGAGCATCCCAATAGTTGGTTAATTTTGAGGCAATTTTAGAAGGGGGTTGGTATGAATGAGAGAGCGTGATGTGGAGATGAGAGGGCTTTTTTTTTTTAAGGCAAATTTCTTTTATTTTCTATTATCTGTGGGACTTGAACCCAAGACCCCCCCCCCCCCCTCCCTCAAGGTGTTTAAACGATTTGCCTTTACTAATGGACCAGTACCCCGTTGGCGGAGATGAGAGGGCTTGATGGGCGTTCTTATGCAAAACCCCTCAAGAACCGGTTTTGTGAGTAAAAAGCAGAAATATAAAGAGTGTTTTTATGTGTTTTTAGAGCTGGCTTTGGGTCATCATCATTATCATCATATTCAGTAAATCTCATCAATAGCAAAGCTAAGGTAGAGGCTGAGGAGAGTAAGATGTAGACAACCTTACCTCTATCCATTAGGAATAGAGGGCTGCTTCCAGTGAGACCCCTGACTCGATAATGGTTTTGTATGAAGTCTTGGACATAAGGCACATAACACTCAACAATTGGGATAAAAGCTGATTAGTGCATGTACCCCCTTGTCTTTCGGCTATCAATACCACCACATGATGCATGATTAACCGTCCCTCACTTTTTAATGTTATTTTCACGAAATTAGTAAAATAACATTAAAATTAGTGCACTTTCACTTTTGCCCCCCCCCCCCCCCCCCCGAGGGCCCACACATTATATGCGCATACTGTAAGCGGGGCGTTAAAGCTGGCTTTTGGTGTGAAAGAGAAAAAGCTCGGTTATAGTAGACAAGTGCTTATATGGAGCTGGTTTAAAAACCTCCTTTTGAACAGGCCCTTAGGCTAGTGGGTGTGGTGTAAATCCCCTAGGGGCTTTATCACGTCACATTAGGCCATTCGTAGTCATAAAGCCTCTTTGTGGGCGTTATGCGACACGTGTCGTGCCACGTCACACGGGGCTTTATGAGGCATTATATCAATAGAGCCTGTAGTCATAAAGCCCCTACCAATCATTACCTAATTATTAATTTTCTTTTTTATTAATTAATTAAAAAAACACTTGATTTATTTTGATTGGTCCATTTTTGAAAACCAAACCCCATAGCGCCGCGAAATTTATAGCGCTGCCCCCTTTTTTTGCCCCATAACGTCGCCCGTCGTGGTGTGCTAGGCGTTATGGGACGCTATGACCCAAAAAATGCCTTCTTCGTGCCCCACTACAGGTGGACTTAGCGTCACATAGACTCTATGTCACATAGGGGGCTTTAAAGTCACCCTATTTAACTTGCATGCAATGGTTTAAAGCTCTTTAAAGCCCCTATTTACTATATATATATATATAAAAGGAACAAAAAAATGTGATTGGCTCTTGAAAAATGGCCCCCACGTATGCAGCCCTTAACGCCTGCCAAACCCATGGCGAAGCCATCTATGGCGTCCCCCTTTGGCGCCCAAGAAATGGAAAGAGGGGCGCTATGGGTCGCTATTGAGGGTGATTTGACAAGGGCGCTCTACCACACCCACCAGCCTTGTTATTTATTATCGGTTATATCTTAAGATTTTTCACCATGTTACTTCATACATTATTAAATTTTGACACTCGTTAATTTGTAGCTAATGTGTTTAATTGCCTTTTGATACGATAAACTTAAAAATGTGATTATTTGAAAAGAAGTGAAAAAAGAAAAGAGAAAACATCATCTTCTCCAGGTTGATTTATGCAAACGCATGCAAGATTACTAGACATTTCACTGTCTCAACTTTTTCATCACCAACATCATTGCTGTTTCCATCTTTACTTTTTTGTTAACTAATTTTCTTTTCAAATAAATCATATATACGTGTATATATATAGGGGAGGGATAGAAAGAAAAGGGTCTACATATTTACACACCCTATTGCCTATTTGGACACCCTTCAAGACGCCTCGTATAGACCTATACGAGGCGTATAGCCTTTTCCAATTTCCAAGAGAATCTCTGATTATGTCATATTTTGTCTTATTTGCCACGTATACGCCTCGTATAGGCCTATACTGGGCGTCTATGCGAAAAAGACCATTTAGCCCCTGATTTAGGCCTATACTGGGGGTAAATTGGTCTTTTTTGCCTTTCTTATATGCCTAGTATAGGCCTATACTAGGCGTATATAAGGGGGTTTTTTTTTTTTTTTTTTTTTTTTTTTTTTTTTTTTTTAACAAACATTTTATACAATATTAATCGTTTTAGCAAACTTTTATACAAAAACAAGTTTTTTTATTTTAAATAATTAATATTAGGACCCCTCGTTGGTTTTTTTTTAGTTGAGTTGTTTTTTAAGAAAAGTTTTATTTTTTTATAAAAATATTTTACCGTTTTCAAGATCGGCCTTTAAAAATATTCGATCGTAGAAATATTACATTCGGTAAAATATTTTTATAAAAAAATAAACGTATAAAAAAAAACCAACGAGGGGTCCTAATATTAATTATTTAAAATAAAAAAACTTGTTTTTGTATAAAAGTTTGCTAAAACGATTAATATTGTTTAAAATGTTTGTTAAAAAAAAAAAAAAAAAAAAAAAAAAAAAAAAAAAAAAACCCTTCAAGACGCCCAGTATAGGCCTATACGAGGCGTATAAGG
>JARYGA010001999.1:0-30119 GCA_030545235.1 Helianthus tuberosus
GCACGGTACGTTCCTTCATGTAGATTATCTGTTTCTTCGCTTTCTAGGGTAGATTCATCCGTTTCTTCAAGGATTTTTAGGGTTCTCTTCATAAATCCAAGCGAAACCCTAACCCTTGTTTGAATCGTACATATCGTGAACATCCGGTGGATTTTCTGACCCCTGTTTATGTAAAAACTTGTTGATTTGTGAAAAATTGGGCTACTTAGAGCCTGGGTCAGAATCTACAGAAAAAAATAATCACACGGACGTTTCTCAGATGGAACGGTCGTGCACTTCTGGATAATCACGATAATTTGCTGTTGGCTCGGAGTTGCACGGTGGTGCTGTTGGTCGCACGCCGTGCAGTTCCGACATATTTAGGCCATTTCTGCTCGTTCTCGACGACGCACGACCGTGCGTCTCGTCGCACGTCCGTGCCACAGGCCCAGATCAGAATGACAGTTTCTTCATAATTGTCTGCTCGGCTGTTTTTGATTAAAAGTTTTCCTGTTCCCATCTTTCTAACAATATTCCTCATACAGATGGATCACCCTTTCCTGCAATTTAACCGCGATGATGAGCGAGAAGCTCTTTGTATCCCGAGACGTGACGCCTTATGGGGAAGGCGAGGGCAATTCGGAGTCCCGCGGAGGCTGGATTGGGAGGTTATGAGGGAGCTAAATCAGTATGATAGGCTTGAAAACATGCTCACTATCCCACTTGCGCGCTTAATATCTATCAACCGCCCAATCTATCGTGAACTAACGATAGAGTTCTTCTCTACATATGCCTACGAAAAACCAATTGCTCATAGAAGGCCAAAATTCCGCCACAAGGAGCGGATAACTTTCAGGTTGGGTGGACAATGGCACACTTGGTCAGTGGGTCGATTGGGTAGGAGGCTTAGAATTTACACTAGAGAAGACATGGATTCCGAATTCTTCACGGAGCAGTTTACCTTTCCAACTGATGCAGCGCGGGATTCGTTTTGGGCTGAAAATGCAATTAGTGACCCTTACAACCCGAGAATGTCTAAAGCTTCAAGATTGAAAGACCCGTCGGTTCGAGTGATGCATCATGTGTTTAGCCACACCATTTGCGGCCGCATGGACAGGTTAGGGAACTGTCCAACACCGGATTTGATTTTTCTACACGCGCTGGTTGATGGAGTACACATCAACCTAGCCGCAAGGATGGCTGAATACTTTGTGAAGTGCTCAGGGAGGACACCCAACAGTCAAATTCAAGGCGGTCAATATGTGACCGAAATCGCCTACAACTTAGGTTTGATGACTGATGAGGTGCTTGAGAGTCTCACTCATGTGACCGATGGTGTTTATGTTGATATTCGGTCATTGAAGGCCATGTGGGTGATTGCTGAGTTGGATCGGGGGGATAGATTGAGGGGTCTAAACAATGAGGTCTGGGACCCGTTGCCTCTTGCTGAGGAGGAAGATGAGGATGTAGAAATGGGGGAGCAGCATGCAGTTCAGCAGCACAAGCAGCACCAACCACACACACCACCACATTCACCACAGCACCATGATTACCACCAGCACCAGGACTGGCCAGAGTTTTACCAGCAGTTCCAACAGATGCGAGTTACGCAGGAGCAGCATGGGACTTATATCGACCAGATTAGGACTAGTCAGTACCAGATCAGGGCTAGTCAGGATCAGCTCAGGGCCACTCAGGATCAGCTTAGGCAGAACCAGGACAGTTTGTACCAGGGGGTGAGTGCTGGATTTTCATACTATGCATCATGCATATCCCGACTACTTTCAGCATCTTCCATAGTTCCCACTGTGGAACCCACCTGGTTATGGTGATGCGGGCCCGTCCTTCATGAGAGACGATGATGGTGATGACGAGTAGGAGTCGGTGGAGTGGGTAGTTTGTGGTTTTATTTTTTCCGTACTTTGTTTATTTCGGTTGTTAATTTTGTTTGTTATGTCAAACACCCTCGGTTATGTACGTTTTTTTTTCAGACTCTTTACTTTAGTTTTTATGTTATGTCTTTGTTGGGATTTCTAGTATTTCTATTTATGTACATTATGGTTTATTCTGTTTCTGTTCTGTTTTGGTGTACATGTGACATACTCGCAGATCCGGCATATCTTGGACTGGAGCACATGACAGATACAGCTTTGGAAGTCTCGTTTCATCAGACATCATCTTGAGGGGAGTACTATTATCCTTTTCTCTATATTTCGGGTCTCGCATTGGGGACAATGCGAAGTTCAAGTGTGGGGAGGGGGTTAACTTTGTTTGTCCTCTATATAAAAAAAATCAAAAAAATCAGAAAAATCAGAAAAAAAATATCTGTATTATGTATGTATTTTAGTAAATAAACCGGTTAGTTGTGTTTTAGAAAGCTTCGGACTTGATAAAAACTCGACAAGCAAAATATTTTTGAAAAAGGAAACCGGAAAGCGTGACAAACAAAGAAAGACTTGCATGATAGTTTTCACACTTTTACCCATTCCTTCCGTTACGTGAGCATATTTGAGCTTTGATATTGTTATATATTTGTTCATTTCGGATATAGGAGTGAGCCGGATGTTATGTGTAATTTAGAACTTGTCTCTAGTATGCTTGTTAAGACCATGAACTTGTGGAATTGTGTAGAAGTGATAGAGGCACTTAGATTACCCCTTTGTTGTAAACCTTGTTCTTTGTGTTGTGCTTCCCGTAAACCTTATATTACCCTTTGGGATTAACCATGTCGAGCCTTCCCGTTTACCTTTGTTTACCCACATTATCGCCCACTTAGCCAAATTTAGCCTTTTTATGTTTTAAACCCTTTTGTGTTGAAACTCGGTCAAAATAATCGTTTAACTAGCGTTTGTTTTAGTTTATTGTATAATTAGTTTGCAAGAAAAAAAAACACCCTAAAATAGGGTGAAGTAGACAAAATTCGAGCAATTTTGATTGATAAAATGATGAAATCTTGTTTATGAGCTCGTTGTCGCGTAAGTAGCCTTTTTAAGGCGTTTGTTTGTATAGTTGTATTGTTTGTTGCTAGTTAAACGCTACTACCGAGTTTTAACCGTTTTCGCCACTTTAAATATCCATTTCCATACCCTTCGCCCAAGCCTAACGTTACAACCCGTAACGACCTCTTGATTTACAACCCGTAAAGACCTCTTGATTTACACTTTTTCGCATGATTTGTTATCTTAGTTAGTAGTTTAGGCCAAAATTGCTATCTTGGTGAATTTATGTGCAAGATTTGTAAAATGAACTCGGTTGTGATTTAATCTAGTTTATGCTTGTCTCGGTGGTTGCATTGTGTTTATCGGTGTCGCTTTCCTTGTTTAAGTGAGGTTAGAAAACTCCTAACGGATGACTAACTTATTTTTAATAGATTTTCATAGACATTTATCAATTGCACGTTAAAGAACAATTTTAGGTGGTTAAAGTGTGTTTATCGTTTTAACTTTCCGAATGATTGTCAAGTTAGGATTCCCGAAAGGGATACCAATTGTCTAAAAATTGGAGAATTGATCAAATGCTTCTAGTGCCAAAACCGACCTAGTTGACATGCTTTGGTTGTGTATTAAGCAAGGCTATTTATCTATTTTCATATTTGAAATCTATTATGTTTTTATAAGTAGTTGTTTATGCTTACTTTAGTTTTTAAAAAGGGTTATTGGATTTTATCACCCTCAACTATTGGCCTTTGGCCGTTATCACCCGCAACTAACACTTTGACACCCGACACCCCCAACTTGACTTTTTGTTTGTTCTGCCACCACTCAGTTAAATCTTCACTAACTAGGTTTGTTTTTTATCTGACATGGCATTAGTTTGCTGAGTTGGACAGGATGACAAGGCAATGATGTGTATATAAACCTCATTTTCTTCTTTATAACTCACAGTAAAGTCCAATAAAAACCTTAATTTCATCTTCCCCAATTGTAGCCCAGCGTTTAACCCCTCTCCCCACCTTCCTCCTCATCTCTTCGAAGACGTATTTCAGGCCTATATCACTATCTCCCGCTGACGCCACTGATAGAGTTCTCACTATCTAAATCGTAACCCTAGACGTCCGGCGAGTGCTCCGGCAGTTTGGTGAAGATGTTGGTGGTGAGGATGATTCGAGGGTGGTTGTGGGTTGAGGCCCTGAGGGTGGTAGTCGAAGACGGTGGTGGTTGGTGGAGGTGGTGGATTTCATTGTTACATTTACTTTTGATCAATGGGTGTTGCTAGATCAGTGGTGGATTTTATTTGTTGCCGGAGTTTCATCAATCAATGTGTGTTATGGGCGCCGCCGGAGACGGCGGAGGTGGTGGGCGGAGGACAGCGGCGGAGGATCTCGTGGACGGTGGTTTGTGGGGTGATGTTGTTTGTGTTGGGTTTCTTTGTTTCTTCCCCTTTTCACATCGAATTGCATTTTTTTGTAACAATTTAGGTCCAATTTTGTGATTTTGCAAGAATGGGAAAACAGAGTGTTGTTGAATCTGATTTTGTGATTTTGTGATTTAGGTCCAATGTTGTTTGGGTTTGGTTATGGTTGATGAACATGTTACTGTGTTTGTGATTTAGGTCCATTTTTTTTGTAACAATTTAGGTCCAACATGTTACTGTGTTGATGAACATGAGAGAGATAATGATGATGCTGCCTACTTGTGCCATGTAATCGCCATGTCATCATGTCCAACTCATCAGCTATGTGCCACGTAGGATCATAAACAAACTCAGTTAGTAAAGATTTAACTGAGTGGTGCCATCACAAACTAAAAGTCAAGTTGGGGGTGCCGGGTGTCAAAGTGTTAGTTGCGGGTGACAATGGGCAAAGGCCGATAGTTGAGGGTGATAAAATCCAATAACCCTTTTAAAAAATCAAACAACTTATGTTTTTAGCTGTAGTTTAGTGACAAAGGTCTAGTATTATTTCTCCGCCCATTTCCTTGGATCGATACTTGGTTCTTACCGATACTTTACTACATATATGACGGGGTACACTTGCCTCTTTCGTGCGTGTTTTGATGTTAAAGTACTAATCACTTTTATAAATTTAAAACCGAATCGTGTGTAATTTCATTGCAAAATTATGTATATATACGCACACGTCAAGTTTTTGGCGCCGTTGCCGGGGAAATGGCGAACTTTAGGAACGACGCGAGTCATTGTTTTATCGGTGTATATACTTGTTAATATTTGTGAATATTTTCTTGATTATTTATTTGTTTATTTATTTGTTAATATTTCTTGTTTTTAATTCATTTTCGAGATTATTTTGTACACTTGTAAATTTTTGTTCCATTTATTTATTTATTCCGGATTTATTTATTCATTTATTCATATAGTTTTCGGCTCCTAAAAATCATTTCTACAATTGCCGATACGATTATTTTTATTGTGTTGATTTTTATAAAATTTCGGGCCCGTTTTCGGATTTTTATAAAATTTTCAGCCCATTTTTAAATAATATTCTGTTTCTTTTCAACAAAAAAAAAGAAGAGAAACAGAATTGTTATAATAATAAAATATTCTTTGTGTCAAATTTTCGTTTGCAGGTTGATGTCCTCAACTCCCGCACCCACTGTTGCTGAGCCGGCTGACGAACCAGCGCATAATCTTAGGAGAAGTAGGAGGCTATGAGAAAGGTCACGTGTCATTGCACAACGAATTGCAGATACGATTGACGAACCAGTGATACTTTCTGAAAGCGAAAACTCCGAGGACGAAGCAAGAGGCACCATGGCAGACGACGACAAACCTTTGAATGAAACAAACCAACCCGGAGGAGAAGGCTTGCTACCGAGCATCACCCGACCGACGGTAGCACCACCGAGTTTCGAGATAAAATCCAGCATCATCAATATGATACAAAACTCGGTGCAGTTTGATGGGAAGGATCACGAGGATCCGGGTCGGCACATCGCAAAGTTTCTCGAGGTGTGTTCGACTTTCAAGATAAGAGATGTTTCTGAGGACGCGATCTGTTTGCGGCTCTTTCCGTTTTCATTGCGAGACAAAGCCAGTGCTTGGCTTTTGTCACTTCCGGCAGGATCTATCACCAATTGGGCCGGGATGGCAGAACTATTTGTGCAGAAATATTTTCCTCCGGAAAAGACGACTAAATTAAGGAACCGTATCATAACGTTCAAGCAAGACGACGGAGAATCTCTACACGCAGCTTGGGAGAGGTTTAGAGATCTTTTAATTGATGTCCCATATCACGGGTTGTCAAAAAGGCAACTAGTACTGACCTTCTATCAGGGACTCAATTATGATTCACAGGAGCGTTTAGACGTGTATGCAGGAGGCGATCTTGGAACAAAGACACCAACTGAAGCTTACGCGATCATAGAGAAAGCTGCGTTGAAGTCAAGTTCTCGCCACGGTGGAGCACGGAATAAGACATCATCCACTTCCGGAGTTCATGCTGTGGATACATATACGGCTCTTACTGCGCAAATTGGAGCCTTGGCAACAAGAATTGATCAGTCTCAGAATGTCTCGCGAATTCAATCACCGTCATGTGATCAGTGCGGGGTTGCACACGTGCCAGGTACGTGTGAGCAGGGTGTTATGTTTACAGGACACGAGGAGGTGAACTACATGGGCAATCAAACCAGGCCCCAAAATAACCCCTATAGTAACACGTACAATCCAGGGTGGAGGAATCACCCAAACTTTGGGTGGAAATCTGGTTCTGGGAACCAAAACGCACACGGATATGCTCAACATGCTCCTGCGCCACAACAATCTCAAGGTCAATCTTTCCAGCCACAGTATCATAATCAAGGCTCAGGAGGCAGTTCCCAGCCACACGCCTCTCAAAGCAACGCAAAGCTAGAGGAAATGATGGCACAACTACTGAACAACTCCAACAGTGCTAATCAAATTTCTGAGAAACGATATCAGCAGCATGAGGAGCGGTTCTTGGTCAACGAAGGAGAAATGCGGAGTCAAAAGGCTTCCATTCAGACCATCGAGAATCAAGTGGGCCAGTTGGCAAAAATGATGTCGGAGAGACCCCCAGGTGGTCTTCCGGGCAATACGAAGCAGAATCCGAAAGGGCGTGGTAATGGCCCGCACATGTAACAAGTGTGGGGACATGAGTCTTGCTATCGACTCGCCGACAAAAATTTAGCATGAGTCTTGCTATCGACTCGCCGACAAAAATTTAGCATGAGTCTTTCTATCGACTCGCCGACAAAAATTTAGCATGAGTCTACGCAACTGACTCGCGGATTAAAAATGTAGCAAGAGCGTCTTTGGCGCTATAAGGGTAAAATCGTCCATTCTTGTGTTTTTCTTGTTTTAGCGTAATTTAGGTATGTTTGGTAGTTTACGTTAGTTTGTACAATTTTTAGACGTGCCGGGCGAAGGTTCTATGTTGCAATATTGTTAAAACAGTTGGCGTGTTGAAAAAAATGGCGAAAAACGGCCAAAACAGTTGCTGGAAATGGCTTCTGCAGAAAATTCTGATCTGCAGCTGTTGCACGACCATGCCACGAATCGCACGACCGTGCGTTTCCGAGCAGGCCGACTTGGTGAGTCGCACCCCCGGTGCATCTCCGAGAACAACTTGCAGGTTTGAAAAATGTAGGTGGCGCACGACCGTGCGAGCTGTCGCACGACCGTGCGAGTGGCAGGGGCAGTTTGGTCTTTTGCACATTATAAAAACCCCATCTGCTTCTTTTCCCTTCATTCGCGAACCCTAACCATCTGCGGCCGTTCCAGAGCGATATCACTTCAAATCGCACGGTTTCTTCGCACGAATTCACACCCTACTTCGCACGGTACGTTCCTTCATGTAGATTATCTGTTTCTTCGCTTTCTAGGGTAGATTCATCCGTTTCTTCATGGATTTTTAGGGTTCTCTTCATAAATACAAGCGAAACCCTAACCCTTGTTTGAATCGTACATATCGTGAACATCCGGTGGATTTTCTGACCCCTGTTTATGTAAAAACTTGTTGATTTGTGAAAAATCGGGCTACTTAGAGCCTGGGTCAGAATCTGCAGAAAAACATAATCACACTGACGTTTCTCAGATGGAACGGTCGTGCACTTCTGGATAATCACGATAATTTGCTGTTGGCTCGGAGTTGCACGGTGGTGCTGTTGGTCGCACGCCGTGCAGTTCCGACATATTTAGGCCATTTCTGCTCGTTCTCGACGACGCACGACCGTGCGTCTCGTCGCACGTCCGTGCCACAGGCCCAGATCAGAATGACAGTTTCTTCATAATTGTCTGCTCGGCTGTTTTTGATTAAAAGTTTTCCTGTTCCCATCTTTCTAACAATATTCCTCATACAGATGGATCACCCTTTCCTGCAATTTAACCCCGATGATGAGCGAGAAGCTCTTTGTATCCCGAGACGTGACGCCTTATGGGGAAGGCGAGGGCAATTCGGAGTCCCGCGGAGGCTGGATTGGGAGGTTATGAGGGAGCTAAATCAGTATGATAGGCTTGAAAACATGCTCACTATCCCACTTGCGCGCTTAATATCTATCAACCGCCCAATCTATCGTGAACTAACGATAGAGTTCTTCTCTACATATGCCTACGAAAAACCAATTGCTCATAGAAGGCCAAAATTCCGCTACAAGGAGCGGATAACTTTCAGGTTGGGTGGACAATGGCACACTTGGTCAGTGAGTCGATTGGGTAGGAGGCTTGGAATTTACACTATAGAAGACATGGATTCCGAATTCTTCACGGAGCAGTTTACCTTTCCAACTGATGCAGCGCGGGATTCGTTTTGGGCTGAAAATGCAATTGGTGACCCTTACAACCCGAGAATGTCTAAAGCTTCAAGATTGAAAGACCTGTTGGTTCGAGTGATCCATCATGTGTTTAGCCACACCATTTGCGGCCGCATGGACAGTTTAGGGAACTGTCCAACACCGGATTTGATTTTTCTACACGCGCTGGTTGATGGAGTACACATCAACCTAGCCGCAAGGATGGCTGAATACTTTGTGAAGTGCTCAGGGAGGACACCCAACAGTCAAATTCATGGCGGTCAATATGTGACCAAAATCGCCTACAACTTAGGCTTGATGACTGATGAGGTGCTTGAGAGTCTCACTCATGTGACCGATGGTGTTTATGTTGATATTCGGTCATTGAAGGCCATGGGGGTGATTGCTGAGTTGGATCGGGGGGATATATTGAGGGGTCTAATCAACGAGGTCTGGGACCCGTTGCCTCCTGCTGAGGAGGAAGATGAGTGTCACACCCCCAAAATCCACCATGCGGGGTATCACCGCTTGGAGGCGTGACATGACCAGGATCGAGCCACCAATCATACTGAACAACGTACTTAAGTAAATAAAGACAACCACAATACGATTGGTGACCAAAAGCTAGCTAATCCAGTTTTTAATTTAGACAGCGGAAGCATAAATGTAAGGTTCAAAACATAAGTTCGCAGTTCATAAGTTTAAAGTCCAACACATAGGTTTAATAAGTTCATAATGTTTTAAACATTAACTACTGGACATAACCGTCCGCACACCACAACGACTCCTTCCTCATGCAAGCTCCAAATGTTTAGCGACCTGTAAGGCATGTAACAACGAGTCAACAACAAAGTTGAGTGAGTTCACGTTTGGTTGTTTAGTTATAGCATTCGTTTCGTAAATCGTATGTTCGTTTTTGTAAACCATGTATCGCGTTAATCCTTGCTGCCAGTCCAGGCATGCGTGCGATGATTAGTGGGGGGCTTCCCATGTGTTTCAAAACCACGCGTATCGACTGCTACGAAAATATAAGAGGTGCCCTAAGTCAATGTCTATCAGCATTGACCTTTTGCCCATAGTCCATTAGTACACGCCCGTCCGACTGGCACGGTGTGAGGTTTGTTAAACCTAATAGCGCTATTAACTAATGACCCACTCGCCATAGGCCTCGGCGATTAAGTCGATAATTGAGGGACTTAAAGTGATAGAGTTGATGGTCTTATGATCGTGTACGTAGGTTTTATGTACGTGCCCTTCAATCCGAGGACAGTAAAAATAGTTTAATAGTAATGATAGTACAAGTAGTTATTCAATCCCATTCCCAACCCCTGGGAATCCCATGCCTTAGAAAGAGTGTGAACTCACCTCGGTTTGCTCGGTTAGGTTCTCAATTATAGTTAACAGTCAAGGTTGGTCAATCACGTCCTAATAAGGTACGGATAACAATCAGTTTCTCATGCATAACACGTATCCTACGTATGGTTTATTTGCACATTACTTCGTCCACATAACAGGTACACACTTTAACGATTTATGCCCATATAAACCTCCCATCCATTCCCCACTCATAAACAAACATACGATATTGCACGTAACACATATAACATGTTAGATAATTCATCGATAGCATACTCGACATTTAGACACGTAAGTCACAACTTACGTCAATTCAGCATTTATATTCGAAACCGGCTGTTTTCGGACATTTAAATAAAATACTTAACTTATTCCAAAAATTCCCAAATTTTTGCGGAACTTCCTAATCGACCCACAAATTATTATGTAAAAATATCGGGGTCTAGTTCATTATCAGTAATTTATAGAAAATCGTTTACCGAACTGTGATCAGATTTGTTACATTCTGATCACAGTTTACGGAAAAATTTATCAAAAATTCCTCGTAAGTCCGTTTATCGAAATTCCAGTTCGAGGGACACAAATACATCCGTGAACACTTTTGATAAAAGTTTCAGGGGCTGGTTCGGTTCAGGTTTTAAGTTGTGATCGAAAACACACAGCCCAATTTTCTGCAGTAACAATCAGCCTTAGCTGCTGTCACGAAAACAGATTTTTAAAATAGTAACCGACCTCAGAAAAATACCATTCCAGCGCCATTTTCTTCGTTTTTTGAAAAGATACGATTTAGGCTTTTGAAATTCCGTTTTTCGAGTTTTTAAAGTCCGTTTACAGCCTGTTGAAGGCGGCTGGAAAAGTACATCAGCAAGTTGTTTCGCGGTTTAAACATTACTAAATCGCATCTACGAGTGTCCGAACAATGGATTTAGCAAGAAACCAACAATCAAACATCAAGTATGATTTAACCAACCCTCAAACCAACAAGATTCCGCTTCAAAAATCAGCCACAAGTAAACTTTTATGTAGCTTTTATGTTCATAACTTATGTTACACATTTTCTAGCATTCTCGTTATTTAGTGATTTAAACAACACACATACTACAAATCATAAATTTCGAACAAGTTAAGATGAGACTTACTACTAGCTTATAGCTAGGGATGAATCTAATGCAAAGTGATGAGGAAATGATGGTGAAAAAGACTAGAACAAGCTCCTTAGAAAGTCATTCAAGATGCAACCTCCATAGATCTTCTTGTAAGCTTTGTATGAACTTGTAAGTGATGAAGATGAAGATGACAAGAGAGAGAGAGGTGGGTTCGGTTTGGGTGGTGACCGAAATGGGGAGAGAGGGTTGAGTGAAATGAGTGAAATCTTTTGTGAAGTGAGGTTAAGATCCCTACACCATGCTTTCATAGATATTCTCATATATTATGTTAATTTCAACAAGTAAAGTCTAATAAGTAATTGAGATTTAATCAAATGAGAATATGTGAAGTATGGGAATGTGATATGGTGGTGGATTCGGTTGTAGTAAACCGAATGGAGGGAGAGAGAGGAGTAAATTGAGAGTGTGATCTTTGAAATGATGGAGATCTTTGGTGTCATAAAAAAAATCTACTCCTTATATTTTGTTCATCCTTGCAAGTAATCAATCCAAAAAATATAAAGTAAATCTTGTGAGATATGGGGGGTGATTTAGGGGTCCACTTGGGAACCGAAATCGTTGGGGGGGGGGGGGGTCTAAATGCAACATTTCAACTAAAGTCTAACTACAAGTTAGAACCCAAGTGTTGGATGGTATATGTTAGATTGTTTAATATTAGCGGGTGTTATGGCATACGGGGATCATGACAAGCCAAAAATAATAAAGTAACGTGTTTGACAAATATATGATGTCCCAGGTAATGTCCGGTTGTTCGGCCGGACACTGTTCCGTTAAAGTGTTTAATTGTACCGTAAAGTGTCTTATTTATATATTTTTGTAACGAAATAAATTCCTAACACATAGGAAAATATACCGGACCATTTAGTGACTTTTCTGTATACTACCAGTATGTTAACATGCTCATGTAAGTATAGTTCAGTAATCAGAGAGCAGTTAAATATTTCAACACAGTCACCAAGCACTTAAATTATTATCAAATAAATTGTACGGAATACATGTAAATTGAGGGTTGTCACATTCTCCCCCTGTTAAGAGAATTTCGTCCCGAAATTTAGCGCGTGGTTACTGAGGAAGCTAGTTAAGTTGCGTTATTTTCCTGATTTTCCTGGGGTGTCACATCATCCCCCCGTTGATTTGGAATTTCGTCCCGAAATTCTGCAGTAGCTTCAGCCTCAGTAGTGGTTGCGTTTTTCTTAAACAGTTGGGGATACTTGAGTTTCATTTGGTCTTCTCGTTCCCAGGTATACTCTGGGCCACGACGAGCATTCCAACGAACTCGGACCAGAGGTATCCTGGTATGCTTGAGGATCTTAACATCTTGATCCGTAATCTCTACTGGTTCCTCGACGAATCGCAGCTGGTCGTCGATAGTGAGTTCCTTCAGAGGAACTATGAGGGTCTCATCTGACAGACACTTCTTCAGATTCGACACATGGAAAACATTGTGAACTCCGCTGAGTTCTTCAGGTAGATCCAACCTGTAGGCGACTTTGCCAACTTTCTCAATGACTTCGAATGGTCCGACATAACGCGGATTGAGTTTGCCTCGTTTGCCAAAGCGGACTACACCTTTCCAAGGTGAGACTTTGAGTAGCACTCGATCCCCAACCTGGAGCTCGAGTGGTTTTCTTCCCTTATCAGCATAGCTTTTTTTACGGTCACGAGCTGCCACCTTTCGCTGTCGTATCTGAGCAATTTTCTCGGTGGTATCTACCACAAGTTCTGGGCCAGTGATTTGACTGTCACCAACTTCTGCCCAACAGAGAGGTGATCGGCATTTGCGTTCATAGAATGCCTCAAACGGAGCGGCTTGGATGCTGGTGTGGTAGCTGTTGTTGTACGAAAACTCCACCAGCGGGAGGTGCCTTTCCCAGCCATTACCAAAATCGATTACACATGCCCTAAGCATGTCTTCAAGGGTTTGGATGGTGCGTTCAGATTGCCCATCCGTCTGCGGGTGATAAGCGGTGCTCATATCTAAACGTGAGCCAAAGGACTTGTGCATTGCTTGCCACAGTTCAGAAGTAAAACGTGCGTCACGATCAGATATAATAGAGGTTGGCACTCCGTGCTTCGATACCACTTCCTTTAGGTAAATGTCTGCAAGTGTAGAAAACTTATCCGTTTCTTTGATAGCCAGAAAATGTGCAGACTTGGTCAGTCGATCTACGATCACCCAAATGGTATCGTTTCCGCGTTGGGATCTGGGCAGGCCGGTAACGAAATCCATGGAAATTTGCTCCCATTTCCATTTCGGGATCTCCGGTTGTTGAAGTAGCCCTGATGGTTTCTGATATTCAGACTTGACTCTCGCACAAGTCAAGCACTTGCTGACGTAGGTTGCTATGTGGGCTCTCATGCCATGCCACCAGTATGTGGTTTTTAAGTCGTGGTACATCTTATCCGAACCAGGATGTACTGAATAACGAGACTTATGTGCTTCATCCATCACAAGCTCGCGTAAGTTGCCATAGCGTGGAACCCAAATACGCCCTGTTACATAGTAGGCGCCGTCTTCCTTTTGTTCTAGCCGCTGCCTCGATCCTCGTAGGAACTCAGCCCTGATGTTCTCTGCTTTCAATGCTTCAACCTGAGCATCTCGAATTTGAGCGGGAAGGTTGGATTGGATGGTAAGCTGTAAAGCACGTACACGCCTAGGTATGGTATCCTTTCGACTGAGGGCGTCGGCCACAACATTGGCTTTACCCGGATGATACTTGATTGCGCATTCATAATCATTCAAGAGCTCAACCCATCGGCGTTGACGCATGTTTAACTCCTTTTGCTTGAAGATATGCTCGAGACTCCTGTGATCGGTGTAAATGGTGCACTTGGTACCGTACAGGTAATGTCTCCATATCTTAAGTGCGAAAACAACTGCTCCCAGTTCCAGATCGTGAGTAGTGTAATTTCTTTCGTGAACCTTGAGTTGGCGCGATGCGTAGGCAATGACCTTGTCACGTTGCATCAATACGCAACCAAGTCCTTGGATGGAAGCGTCGCAATGAACCACGAAATCATCGGTGCCTTCGGGCAATGAGAGGATAGGCGCGCTACAAAGTCTATCCTTTAGATGTTGAAATACGGACTCTTGTGCATCACCCCAACGATAGATGACACCCTTCTGAGTCAGTGAAGTGAGAGGTTGCGCAATCTTGGAGAAGTCTTTGATAAACCTTCTGTAATATCCTGCCAAACCCAAGAATTGGCGGATTTCTTTTGGTGTGCGGGGTGCAGGCCAGTTCTTGATTGAGTCAACCTTGGATGGATCAACATGAATCCCATCCTTGTTTACCACGTGGCCTAGAAAGTGGACTTCGCGAAGCCAGAAGTCACATTTCGAAAACTTGGCATACAACTGCTCCTTTCGAAGAAGTTCAAGCATAAGTCGCAGATGCTGCTCGTGTTCCTCCTGACTCTTAGAATAGATCAGGATATCATTGATGAACACAATAACGAACTTATCCAGGTAAGGCTTACATACTCGGTTCATGAGATCCATGAAGACCGCTGGTGCATTCGTCAGTCCGAATGGCATAACCAGAAACTCGTAATGGCCGTAACGAGTTCTGAATGCTGTTTTGGAGACGTCCTCATCTCGGACTCTCAGCTGATGGTATCCCGATCTCAAGTCAATCTTGGAGTAATAGCTCGACCCTTGCAACTGGTCGAACAAGTCGTTAATACATGGAAGAGGATAACGATTCTTCACAGTCACCTTGTTAAGTTCGCGGTAGTCAATACACATTCTGAAGGTACCATCTTTCTTCTTTACGAACAAGACTGGAGCTCCCCAGGGCGAAGAGCTAGGACGAATAAAACCCTTTTCCAAGAGTTCTTGTAGTTGTGTGGACAGTTCTTCGAGTTCTGATAGAGCTAGACGATATGGTGCTCGAGCTACTGGTGCTGCTCCAGGGGCTAGCTCGATCTGAAATTCGACCTGACGATGAGGCGGTAACCCAGGTAACTCCTCAGGAAACACTTGAGGAAAATCGCGTACCACTGGAATATCCTCTAACTTCTTCTCTTTCGTCGATGTATCTGTAACGAGTGCTAATATAGCTGCGTGGCCCCTAAACTCTTGTCATAAGCTAATTCTACAACATGTTTAGTGCTTAAGGGAGTTGGTGCACGTTTTAACATTTGGCTAACTTTTAGAGACATATAACTGGTATCCGCACCCGAAACAAACAATACAGTAACATAAAGGTCGTCAAGAAGAAACTTACCCATAACTACGTTGGGATCATTCCTTGCGTCACCCTGACCTATCACGTTCACGCGGCCCCGGCGTCATTGTTTCCCTTGTTTGCCCCAATGCTATCCCCATGGTCGTCCCTGTCTCCATGGTTGTGGTTCTGAGTCTGGTCCTGGTTTATTTGCGAACAATGTCTCTTGTAGTAATCTTTAGCATCATACTGAAAACATCCTTTAAAACTCTGTTGTTGCTGCTGATTCTGTGGAGATTGAGGCGGTCGTTGCTGTTCTTGAGTTACAGGACGTGAGTTTCGACAATCCTTAGCTTCATGACCTATCTTGAGACACCTCTGACAACGACCCTTGTTGCACTGACCGCTGTGGTGCCTATTACATTTGTTGCACTTTGGGTGGTTTCCTCGATACCCACCCTGTCCTTGATTACCGGAGGATTGCTGACCCGGACTCTGGTAGTCGTCAGTCCTTCGCTGCTACGCCAGAGGCTGAACCAGAATTAATCCCTTGCTCAGGTTTCCATCCCATTTGCGTTTGTTGTCACTAGAAGCACATGTAGTAGCAGCTTTAACACGTTTCGGAAGTTTTTTTTGTTCTACTGCCTTGTCTGTGAGACGATGAGCAAGCCGAGTGACTTGCTGGATAGTGCCAAGATTTGATGCGGTCACATAACTCTGAATTTCGGGCACCAGACCCTTGAGATACAGCTCGATGCGTTTGGTGGGAGGGTCTACCATAGTGGAACAAAATGTGGCTAATTCATTTGATCTCTTCGTATAAGCCTCAATTTCAGACCCCACCATCTGTAAGTTGAGGAACTCCACCTCTAGTTCGTGGATGTCTTCCCGACTGCAAAACTCTTCCTTAATTAGGTCCTTGAACTCGTTCCAGGGGGTGGCATTAGCAGCTGCCAGTCCTAACATTTGAACCTGTGCTTCCCACCAGGTCAATGCAGTACCTTCGAGTGTTCCAGTAGCAAACTTTACTCTACGAGACTCAGGGCAATCACGCACCTCAAAGTCAGTTTCGAGCCTTTCGAACCAATGGAGGAGGCCTACAACTCCCTCAGTACCACTGAAGGTACTAGGTCGGCAATCCTTGAGATTTTTGAAGGTGCAAACAGGTGGCTGAGTGTGTTGACCTCCTGCAGGAACAGCTGCGAGTGCCTCAGCAACTCGTTCGTTGATCAAAGCCGTTAGCTGGGCTTGAGTTAGGTTCAAACGTCCACCCATGATCTTCTCAACGAAATAACGTATGTGAGAAAAGTGTCGCGAAAGTGCGTAAGTGTGGGACGATAGTAGAGAGTAAGCACACATGGTTCAAATAGCAATTATCACATTATCTAATGCACAGTGAGAACTATCTAACCGACAATATAACATAAATCATACCACTTATGGTGTCGAGTCTTGCACGTGGAGTGAAGCGTCGTTGTGGATCGTTGAGCACTGTACAGGTTATAGTCTGGTTTTATCAAAAAGCTTTTCCCTTTTTAAAACCGAGTTCACTATAACCAATGGCTCTGATACCAATCTGTCACACCCCCAAAATCCACCATGCGGGGTATCACCGCTTGGAGGCGTGACATGACCAGGATCGAGCCACCAATCATACTGAACAACGTACTTAAGTAAATAAAGACAACCACAATACGATTGGTGACCAAAAGCTAGCTAATCAAGTTTTTAATTTAGACAGCGGAAGCATAAACGTAAGGTTCAAAACATAAGTTCGCAGTTCATAAGTTTAAAGTCCAACACATAGGTTTAATAAGTTCATAATGTTTTAAACATTAACTACTGGACATAACCGTCCGCACACCACAACGACTCCTTCCTCGTGCAAGCTCCAAATGTTTAGCGACCTGTAAGGCATGTAACAACGAGTCAACAACAAAGTTGAGTGAGTTCACGTTTGGTTGTTTAGTTATAGCATTCGTTTCGTAAATCATATGTTCGTTTTGTAAACCATGTATCGCATTAATCCTTGCTGCCAGTCCAGGCATGCGTGCGATGATTAGTGGGGGGCTTCCCATGTGTTTCAAAACCACGCGTATCGACTGCTACGAAAATATAAGAGGTGCCCTAAGTCAATGTCTATCAGCATTGACCTTTTGCCCATAGTCCATTAGTACACGCCCGTCCGACTGGCACGGTGTGAGGTTTGTTAAACCTAATAGCGCTATTAACTAATGACCCGCTCGCCATAGGCCTCAGCGATTAAGTCGATACTTGAGGGACTTAAAGTGATAGAGTTGATGGTCTTATGATCGTGTACGTAGGTTTTACGTACGTGCCCTTCAATCCGAGGACAGTAAAAATAGTTTAATAGTAATGATAGTACAAGTAGTTATTCAATCCCATTCCCAACCCCTGGGAATCCCATGCCTTAGAAAGAGTGTGAACTCACCTCGGTTTGCTCGGTTGGGTTCTCAATTATAGTTAACAGTCAAGGTCGGTCAATCACGTCCTAATAAGGTACGGATAACAATCAGTTTCTCATGCATAACACGTATCCTACGTATGGTTTATTTGCACATTACTTCGTCCACATAACAGGTACACACTTTAACGATTTATGCCCATATAAACCTCCCATCCATTCCCCACTCATAAACAAACATACGATATTGCACGTAACACATATAACATGTTAGATAATTCATCGATAGCATACTCGACATTTAGACACGCAAGTCACAACTTACGTCAATTCAGCATTTATATTCGAAACCGGCTGTTTTCGGACATTTAAATAAAATACTTAACTTATTCCAAAAATTCCCAAATTTTTGCGGAATGTCCTAATCGGCCCACAAATTATTGTGTAAAAACATCGGGGTCTAGTTCATTATCAGTAATTTATAGAAAATCGTTTACCGAACTGTGATCAGATTTGTTACATTCTGATCACAGTTTACGGAAAATTTGTCAAAAATTCCTCGTAAGTCCGTTTATCGAAATTCCAGTTCGAGGGTCACAAATACATCCGTGATCACTTTTGATAAAAGTTTCAGGGGCTGGTTCGGTTCAGGTTTTAAGTTGTGATCGAAAACACACAGCCCAATTTTCTGCAGTAACAATCAGCCTTAGCTGCTGTCACGAAAACAGATTTTTAAAATAGTAACCGACCTCAGAAAAATACCATTCTAGCGCCATTTTCTTCGTTTTTCGAAAAGATACGATTTAGGCTTTTGAAATTCCGTTTTTCGAGTTTTTAAAGTCCGTTTACAGCCTGTTGAAGGCGGCTGGAAAAGTACATCAGCAAGTTGTTTCGCGGTTTAAACATTACTAAATCGCATCAACGAGTGTCCGAACAATGGATTTAGCAAGAAACCAACAATCAAACATCAAGTATGATTTAACCAACCCTCAAACCAACAAGATTCCGCTTCAAAAATCAGCCACAAGTAAACTTTTATGTAGCTTTTATGTTCATAACTTATGTTACACATTTTCTAGCATTCTCGTTATTTAGTGATTTAAACAACAACACACATACTACAAATCATAAATTTCGAACAAGTTAAGATGAGACTTACTACTAGCTTATAGCTAGGGATGAATCTAATGCAAAGTGATGAGGAAATGATGGTGAAAAAGACTAGAACAAGCTCCTTAGAAAGTCATTCAAGATGCAACCTCCATAGATCTTCTTGTAAGCTTTGTATGAACTTGTAAGTGATGAAGATGAAGATGACAAGAGAGAGAGAGGTGGGTTCGGTTTGGGTGGTGACCGAAATGGGGAGAGAGGGTTGAGTGAAATGAGTGAAATCTTTTGTGAAGTGAGGTTAAGATCCCTACACCATGCTTTCATAGATATTCTCATATATTATGTTAATTTCAACAAGTAAAGTCTAATAAGTAATTGAGATTTAATCAAATGAGAATATGTGAAGTATGGGAATGTGATATGGTGGTGGATTCGGTTGTAGTAAACCGAATGGAGGGGGAGAGAGGAGTAAATTGAGAGTGTGATCTTTGAAATGATGGAGATCTTTGGTGTCATAAAAAAAAATCTACTCCTTATATTTTGTTCATCCATGCAAGTAATCAATCCAAAAAATATAAAGTAAATCTTGTGAGATATGGGGGGTGATTTAGGGGTCCACTTGGGAACCGAAATCGTTGGGGGGGGGGGGGGGGTCTAAATGCAACATTTCAACTAAAGTCTAACTACAAGTTAGAACCCAAGTGTTGGATGGTATATGTTAGTTTGTTTAATATTAGCGGGTGTTATGGCATACGGGGATCATGACAAGCCAAAAATAATAAAGTAACGTGTTTGACAAATATATGATGTCCCAGGTAATGTCCGGTTGTTCGGTCGGACATTGTTCCGTTAAAGTGTTTAATTGTACCGTAAAGTGTCTTATTTATATATTTTTGTAACGAAATAAATTCCTAACACATAGGAAAATATACCGGACCATTTAGTGACTTTTCTGTATACTACCAGTATGTTAACATGCTCATGTAAGTATAGTTCAGTAATCAGAGAGCAGTTAAATATTTCAACACAGTCACCAAGCACTTAAATTATTATCAAATAAATTGTACGGAATACATGTAAATTGAGGGTTGTCACAATGAGGATGTAGAAATGGGGGAGCAGCATGCAGTTCAGCAGCACAAGCAGCACCAACCACACATACCACCACATTCACCACAGCACCATGATTACCACCAGCACCAAGACTGGCCAGAGTTTTACCAGCAGTTCCAACAGATGCGAGTTACGCAGGAGCAGCATGGGACTTATATCGACCACATTAGGACTAGTCAGGACCAGATCAGGGCTAGTCAGGATCAGCTCAGGGCCACTCAGGATCAGCTTAGGCAGAACCAGGACAGTTTGTACCAGGGGGTGAGTGCTGGATTTTCATACCTATTCGGGGAGATGCATCATGCATATCCCGACTACTTTCAGCATCCTCCACAGTTCCCACTGTGGAACCCACCTGGTTATGGTGATGCGGGCCCGTCCTTCACGAGAAACGATGATGGTGATGACGAGTAGGAGTCGGTGGAGTGGGTAGTTTGTGGTTTTATTTTTTCCGTACTTTGTTTATTTCGGGTGTTCATTTTGTTTGTTATGTCAAACACCCTCGGTTATGTACGCTTTTTTTTCAGACTCTTTACTTTAGTTTTTATGTTATGTCTTTGTTGGGATTTCTAGTATTTCTAATTATGTACATTATGGTTTATTTATGTTTATTCTGTTTCTGTTCTGTTTTGGTGTACATGTGACATACTTGCAGATCCGGCATATCTTGGACTGGAGCACATGACAGATACAGCTTTGGAAGTCTCGTTTCATCAGACATCATCTTGAGGGGAGTACTATTATCCTTTTCTCTATATTTCGGGTCTCGCATTGGGGACAATGCGAAGTTCAAGTGTGGGGAGGGGGTTAACTTTGTTAACTTTCTTTGTCCTCTATACAAAAAAAAAATCAGAAAAATCATAAAAATCAGAAAAAAATATCTGTATTATGTATATATTTTAGTAAATAAACCGGTTAGTTGTCTTTTAGAAAGCTTCGGACTTGATAAAAACTCGACAAGCAAAATATTTTTGAAAAAGGAAACCGGAAAGCGTGACAAACAAAGAAAGACTTGCATGATAGTTTTCACACTTTTACCCATTCCTTCCGTTACGTGAGCATATTTGAGCTTTGATATTGTTATATATTTGTTCATTTCGGATATAGGATTGAGCCGGATGTTATGTGTAATTTAGAACTTGTCACTAGTATGCTTGTTAAGACCATGAACTTGCGGAATTGTGTAGAAGTGATAGAGGCACTTAGATTACCCCTTTGTTGTAAACCTTGTTCTTTGTGTTGTGCTTCCTGTAAACCTTATATTACCCTTTAGGATTAACCATGTCGAGCCTTCCCGTTTACCTTTGTTTACCCACATTATCGCCCACTTAGCCAAATTTAGCCTTTTTATGTTTTAAACCCTTTTGTGTTGAAACTCGGTCAAAATAATCGTTTAACTAGCGTTTGTTTTAGTTTATTGTATAATTAGTTTGCAAAAAAAAAAACACCCTAAAATAGGGTGAAGTAGACAAAATTCGAGCAATTTTGATTGATAAAATGATGAAATCTTGTTTATGAGCTCGTTGTCGCGTAAGTAGCCTTTTTAAGGCGTTTGTTTGTATGGTTGTATTGTTTGTTGCTAGTTAAACGCTACTACCGAGTTTTAACCGTTTTCGCCACTTTAAATATCCATTTCCATACCCTTCGCCCAAGCCTAACGTTACAACCCGTAAAGACCTCTTGATTTACACTTTTTCGCATGTTAGTTGGTGGAGACGAGATCTTATGACAAGCTTATGATATTGCACATTTCATTGACGAGGCATTGAGTGTTTGCACGTACACATTTTATGTATGTTTCATAAATAAAACCGAGTGTGTGTGAACATTGTGAGTTGTGTGAAGATTAACATGTTGAGTCAATTAAATGTGAAGTCACGGCTTTTTGGTTGTCGCTATATATTTGCATATGCTTGTTGGGTTTGAGTCTTTTGATGTTGTCTTTCGAAAAACCGGCTAACCGTTTACAGTTGTTTTCAATAAAATAGTGTGTAAATTATCGTTCTTGTTTGATTCTATCTTTTATTGCATTTTAGTTTAGCTTGCTTGAGGACAAGCAAGGTTCAAGTGTGGGGAGATTTGATATTCGCTAATTTACACATATTTTAGTCCCCCATTTTATCCCCATTTTATGCGTTTTCGGCCGTAAAACCGTCATTCGGATACTTAATTATGTATACTTTTGTTTACAGGCCTAAAACAGCATACCGGACAAGATGATAGTGAAAAAGAGGACTTTCCGGACAAAACAACAAAGCTGCGAACATTCTGTTAGAAAACTGACTTGGGCGAGTGGAACGGTCGTGCGATCTGAGGAACGACCGTGCATCTCCGACATATCAAGACCAGCCCGTCAATGAACGAGGGTGCAACACAGCGTGCAAGGCAATCCCGGTGACGCACGGACGTGCCATATATTGCACCCCGTGCGGATCCGATGTTCAGCCAAACCCCGGTGATGAACGACCAGTGCATCAGTCCGTGCAACAAGATCCTGGAAACGCACGGTCGTGCCATATGAAGAACGGTCGTGCGAGACCGAAGACCGGTCAAGATCTGATGACATCATGCAGTATGGTGCACCATACCTCCAATAATGCAAAAAGTGAACGGTCGTGCAACAGGACGCACGACCGTGCGACATCGAAATTATATAAAAACTTGCAGAAACATTCTGCTCGTAACTCTGGACATTTTGGAAGCGATTCTGGCAATTTTCAGGCTCCGGAGGCTTCTGCTTTCACCCGGATTCAAGCCACATTGTGCCTATTAGCTTCGTTATCTTCAAGATTCTTAATCTTATGCTTGTTTATGGTTTGGTTTTCTAATCTTTCCATGATTTTGTTAATTTTTCAAGCATTTAGATTAATGTTTATGTATTATTGTAGCGTTTGGGTAAAAACACAACAATCCCTTGCTTGATTATAATCATTAGTATGTTAATCTTTGTTTGTAATGACATTTGGAAGTATTTTCTATGTTAATCTTTGATGATTAGTTTGCAACCTTGTTATTGATATTGATTTCTTGATTATAAGTAATTGTGTTGGATGATTGGTATTTGGTTAGTTAAGATAGTTGAAAAATGAAGCTTAATTAATCTTGTATTAGTAAACTTTAAACTTGGTTAACTAGTTTAGCTTGGTTAAAATGTGTGCACCATGATACTAGAAATGGTTAGTGGTTTAATAAAATGTAATTATTGTTAATCAAGAAAGCTTGCCGTCACGTAAGGACCTTAACGGGTTAAATGGTGTCGTTATAAATTCTTGCCATGATTTGTTAGCTTAGTTAGTAGTTTAGGCCAAAATTTCTATCTTGGTGAATTTATGTGCAAGATTTGTAAAATGAACTCGGTTGTGATTTAATCTAGTTTATGCTTGTCTCGGTGGTTGCATTGTGTTTATCGGTGTCGCTTTCCTTGTTTAAGTGAGGTTAGAAAACTCCTAACGGATGACTAACTTATTTTTAATAGATTTTCATAGACATTTATCAATTGCACGTTAAAGAACAATTTTAGGTGGTTAAAGTATGTTTATCGTTTTAACTTTCCGAATGATTGTCATGTTAGGATTCCCGGAAGGGATACTAATTGTCTAAAAATTGGAGAATTGATCAAATGCTTCTAGTGCCAAAACCGACTTAGTTGACATGCTTTGGTTGTGTATTAAGCAAGGCTATTTATCTATTTTCATATTTGAAATCTATTATGTTTTTATAAGTAGTTGTTTATGCTTACTTTAGTTTTTAAAAAATCAAACAACTTATGTTTTTACCGGTAGTTTAGTGACAAAGGACTAGTATTATTTCTCCGCCCATTTCCTTGGATCGATACTTGGTTCTCACCGATACTTTACTACATATATGACGGAGTACACTTGCCTCTTTTGTGTGTGTTTTGATGTTAAAGTAATAATCACTTTTATAAATTTAAAACCGAATCGTGTGTAATTTCATTGCAAAATTATGTATATATACGCACACGTCAGCCAGTATGAGCCGGGAATAAAGTACTACACTTGTAGGGATTGTAGGGAGGTGAGAATCATAAAACTGCGTCACTAGGTGATAGTTATAGTGCCCGGAAGTGCCTAAAACACACATTAAGTGCAGAATTCTGCACTATAACACCAAAATTCAGCATTTAACAATGCTAGTAAAGTGCAAAAACTTGGCAAAATAGTCCTAGACACTTTCCAAAGTGTTGGTAATTTATGGTGTCACTAAAAACAATATAAAAGACACTTTAAAGCTTTATTTAGCACTTTAACGGATCAACATCCAACCGAACAACCGGACTTTACCCGGAACATAAAAATATTGCCAAACACATTGTTTATACTTTTCTGAGCTAGTTAGGGTCCCTGAACACCCTAACACCCTTTATCTTATAACATACACCTTAATATACTAACTATACAATTCTAAACCAACTAGAATGTAACAAGTTCCATCACCACCCAACCCTTTACCCCCCTACTCACTTCGACGGTCACAAGGGGTGACCCACCCCTTGCCTTTCTTTGATTATTTTAATCTCATATGTTGGATATCTAAGAGGCACATTATATGATGGTTAATAGTGAGATTGGATTATAAATTAACACAAGAGTTAACAAACTTCATTTCACCAACACAACATCAAACTGACTTTCCTCTCTTCCCTCTTCCTTGTCTCGGCCGAACACAACCATCACCACCATCACTATCATTCAAGCTTCATCATCCATTCTAAGGACATCCAAAGGTGCTCGGGATCATACAACGAAGCTTGGTGCACTCGGAAGCTCAAGGACCACTCTTGTTTTCTTTTATCCACCGCTTTTACGCCTTGTTTCTTCCCTAGCCTTGTGCTAGTAGTAAGTGCTCTAAAACATCATCTTGTTCTTATTTTTAGTGGTTAATAGATGATAGAATGATAGAATATGAAGAAACTCTAAAGAATATGAACAAGTCTTGAACATAAAGTGATAAAGGGTGGATAAAGAGAAGTTATTTGGGTAAATCATGTAAATCTTGTGTAGTTATGATTATTTGATGTTGTTTGTTAGTAAAAGTTGGATGGATCATCATCTAGATATGCTAGATCATGTTCAAGAACATGAACTAGTAAGGTGTTAGTGTTAGAAATATGAAAGATGATGGAACCTTCCACCATGAACTTGAAACTTGAATAAACATAATTTTTCTTGAAAAGTAAGGTTATAAACTTGTAGATCTAAAGATCTACAAGTGGTTTTTCGGAAGAACCAAGTGAAAGATACTATTTTTGTTAAAACCCGGATATTTTATGAACTAAAAGCATTCTTGGTAAATAAACAAGTGTATGAACACTTGTGTAACAAGAAATTTCGTAAAGAAATATTTTTGTAAATCATGCCTAGAAGTTGTTAAACTCCAAAATCTTTAAAAATAAAGTTTTTAAGAAACTAATCTTATTTTTAAAGATAACAAGACCTACTAAGCATGTTAGTAATTTACTACACATTTTTACACACTTTCAAGTTCATGAGTTTATGATTTAGTCTTATTTTTGTCAAGATTAGTGATTGAAAATTTGTATATTGTTGGTTGGTAAATTGTTTGAACGATTTTGAAAAGAAAATGATACGCTAGTAAGCGTGGACACCTCCATTTACAAAGGAAACTCTGGCGAAATTTTTCTAGAATTTTAACACTTGGAAATATTTTTCTAACAAATGTTTACAAATATATTTTTAACTTGGTTTTCAAAATAAACTTCGCCAGGATTTTTATTACAAAAATACCAAGTGCCGGAGGTGGATTTCCGTAAATGAAATATGTTAAATATATATTTTATAACAAAACGCTTGTGCAATGGTTTGTTATTTTGTGCACTAGATATATTATTTTTAGGGTAAAAATAATTTATAACTTGGAAATACTATGACATTACTACTCCAAAAATAATACCAACGCTCTCTCGAAATAAATATTTAAGTTACACCGGTATTGTTATTACAACGTGAACTTTAAAATGTAACTTATGTACATTTCGGAAAATACTCTCATATGTATATTTTGATAAAGTAT
Source organism: Helianthus tuberosus (assembly GCA_030545235.1). Classification (NCBI taxonomy): domain Eukaryota; kingdom Viridiplantae; phylum Streptophyta; class Magnoliopsida; order Asterales; family Asteraceae; genus Helianthus; species Helianthus tuberosus. Next base: position 26,081 of record JARYGA010001999.1, read on the forward strand.
TATTTTGGAATTGTATGAGGTAAAATATAATATTTTTGGGAAAAATATATATATTTTTGGAGTTAGAATATTTTAGACAAGTGATTGAAAATATATTTTCCAAGTGAGACTTAAAAATATATTTTCGGAATATTAACGCATACATGTATAAAACCCCCATCCTTGGGAAGGAAAAATAAAATAAATAAGAAGTGTGAATACGGAATAGCTACCTAACTATTTCTCCAAAAACATTAAACCCTAAGCCAAGGCACGGCCATCCGTCTAATAGGTATTAGTACGTGTAGGTTGTTACGCAGCAGGTTGAGTTGGAGACTTACGTTTCGGGATACGCACTTCTGTGAGTTCATGTCCCCCTTTTCTCTTAACTGTTTTCAGTTTTTATACTTCGGGGGTGGAATACATGTTACAATATTTACAGACACTATTATACATGGTATGGTTAGCTTAAGGAGGGTTTACTACTTAGATCATGTGAGTGGGTAGGTGTTACTTGGGGCCATTAATCCTCATTGTAGGACTGAGGGTCAAGAGCGGTAGATCTATTTGGGTGTAGCGAGCCCAGCTCCTGAGTCCACTGTACGGACCATGGGGTGACTTTGAGCCCGACGCAAAAATCTGTTAGGTTTGAGTCTTCCTGCATCACTTCACACATATCATTGGCTTTGCAACCCAATGGTGATATCTTTTTCCTTAATTGCTACATACCAGGGATTTTCATACATACAGACAAATTACAATGGTTTATACATACTCACTTTTACATGAACTCGCTCAACTTTATGTTGATTTTTCAAATTTCATGTATTTCAGGAAATTAGGGGATCGGGCAAGGTATGCAATGTCGTCAAGCTGCGTAGGAGTAATGATGTCATCCGAGTTTAGGAAATGTGACTTTTTCCTGGACGGGTCACAAGTCTTAAACTGTGTTTTTATCCATGTCTTTTGGTTGTGTCTTGTGAACAAGTTTCTAATTATGACATTGATGTAATCTGTGTTAAGTGTCAACTTTTAAAACAATGTGGTTGTGGTAACTTTTAAAACTGGTTGAATGGATGAACATCATGGTTTTATTTTCATATAGCATTGTTGTGATTGTGCTATGGTATTAAGAAGTCACACCAAAATAAACCCACGCTTCCGCAAAGCCAAGGTGTGACAGCTGCCGAGGGGTCAGGCATGTCACGTTATTCCTTCTTCTTGTATTTATGTTGGTATTTGGCTGCTTATTTGTTCCTTTTGTTATTTTAAGCTCATTTTGGTCCTGTAAATTCAAAAGGAAGAAAGAAACGTGCTTTTTCCAACATTAGTACTAAAAAAGGGTTAGTTTTATGCCTCATTTGATGTAATTTATATGTTGCATTTTGCACACATCATTTATGCATTTAGACACATACAAGGCAACGCCCTTCTTTATACCCGGCCACCAATACTGGGTACGAAGATCCTTGTACATTTTGTCTACCCCAGGATGCATTGAATAACGAGACTTATGAGCCTCATCCATCAATAAGGTGCGAAGATTGTCTTGACTTGGAATCCATAATCGGATCATGTTATAGAGTAACCCGTTGACTTTGTTTCGAGTTGAAGTTCGAGATTTTGCGGTAGCTCGTTTTTCAACAAGCTTTGTGTTACACATGTACATTGTGCTTGAAGGATACGTGTCTGGATATCAGATTGAACTCGAACACAATGAAGCTTGACACGTTCCTTTCGACTTAGCGCATCGGCTACGACATTCGCCTTACTAGGATGGTAGCGAATCTCGCAGTCGTAGTCGTTCAGGAGTTCGACCTAGCGTCGTTGTCTCATGTTTAGCTCTTTTTGATTGAATATGTGTTGGAGACTTTTGTGGTTAGTGAAAACCAAACACTTCGTACCATAAAGGTAGTGTCTCCAAATTTGGAGAGCAAAAACTATAGCGCCTAACAAACGATCATGAGTTGTGTAATTCTTCTCGTGGATTTTCAATTGGCTTGACGCATAGCCTAGGACTTTATCTCATTGCATGAGAGCACAACCAAGGCCTAAATTCGATGCGTCACAATAGACAACGAAATCATTGTTACTATCAGGTAAAGATAAGACAGTAGCATCACGGAGTTTTTGTTTCAATGTTTGAAAGGCTTCGTCTTGTCTGGGTCCCCATTCAAAAGGCTTATTCTTCCAAGTCAAAGCAGTGGGAGAAACCGCGATCTTTGAGAAATTCGCGATGAATCGTCGATAGTATCCAGCAAGACCGAGGAATGAGCAAACTTTTGTAGCTGTAGTGGGTGTATTACAATCCTTAATCGTAGTTATTTTGGAAGGATCCACATGTATACCTTGCTCGTTGACAATATGACCCAAAAACTGAACTTCCTTAAGCCAGAATTCATACTTGGAGAACTTGGCAACGAGTTGTTCCTTCTTTAGGAGCTCCATTGTTAGACGAAGATGTTGTTCGTGATCGGCTTGAGACTTTGAATAAATCAAGATGCCATCGATGAAAACAATGATGAACTTGTCAAAATAAGGTTTACAAACCTTATTCATTAAGTCCATGAAGACGGCTGGAGCATTTGTCAAACTAAAAGGCATGACAGTGAACTTGTAGTGGTCGTATCGTGTGCGGAATGCAGTCTTGGGAATATCTTCTTCGAGTACACGGAGCTGATGATACCCAGAATGCAGATCAATCTTTGAGAAACAAGTTGCACCTTGTAGCTGATCGAAAAGATCATCAATGCGAGGTAGGGGATATTGATTTTTGATCGTGAGTTTGTTGAGCTCACGATAATCGATACACATACGAAAAGATCCATTCTTCTTCTTCACGAATAGAACAGGAGCGCCCCAAGGTGAGAAGCTTGGACGGATGAATCCTTTCTCAGATAACTCCTGAAGTTGCTTCGATAACTCTTGCATCTCAGACGGTGCAAGACGGTAAGGTGATTTAGCAATCGGTTTGGCACCAGGTACTAGATCAATACGAAACTCAACTTCTTGTGTTGGAGGTAACTAGGTAGTTCTTTAGGAAACACCTCTGGATAATCTCGAACAATAGGGATATCTTGAATACTCTTGCTCTTGCCTTTCTCCTTTACGACATGTTCTATGAAGGCTACATAATTCTTTCGTAGGTATTTTTAGGCTTGGGTGCATGTCATGATTTCAAGCTACTAGCGGGATTTTCTCCATGAACCTCTAAGATTTCACCAGATGAAAGAAGTACGCAAACAATCTTGTCAAAACAGATCACCTCAGTACGGTGCTTGGTTAACCAATCCATTCCTATGATGATATCAAAACTTCCAAGTTGCATTAGCGTGAGGTCAATGGGAAAAAGGAGGTTATCAAGGTTTAATTGGCAATCACGAATGATGGAGTCGAGCACAAGGGGTTCAGCACTAGCAATATCCACTGTTAAGGGCTTTCCTAGTTTAGTTCTAGGCATCGAAAGCAAAGGTTTAAAGGCTAATGATACAAAGCTTTTATCGGCACCCGAATCGAAAAGAACAGAAGCAGGGTGATGGTTAACAAGGGACGTACCGTTAACGACTTTGTTATCAGCACGAGCCTCGTTGGCGTTAAAGTTGAATGCGCGTCCACGAGCTAGATTTGCATTTGTACTCACGTGTGACATCTGTGCTTGTAATCATTGTAAACAGTTCAGTTATCAATGAAATAAAGTTATTTGATCCCAATGTTTGTTTGTTTATGTTTGACATTTTTCATGTTTTGATTTTTATTCAATTTCAAACTCTATATCGCTTTCTGGAGAGTTATACGCAAACTGGTGGTTAAACGTAATCAGTTTAATGCGAAAAATACTACGGAACATCAACATATGCTTAACATACCTTAAATAACCTTTACATAACTTAGAAATAAGTTTTGAAGGCTTTGGTATGGCAAAATCAAGTCTATTCGCTTACAGGGACTAAATTCGACAAACTGCGAAAGTATGCCGATTTGAACTGTAACGGACATTCCGGAACTTGATCATAAGTTAAACACACCTTAAATATCCTTTACATAGCTTAGAAATAGGATT
>JARYGA010002000.1:0-60370 GCA_030545235.1 Helianthus tuberosus
AGTGCAGATGAAAGTTCACAGAGTGATGAAAGTTCAGAAAAGGAAGTTGTTTTTGATCAAACACCAGTTGATTCTGGTTCTTTGGATGATAATTCTGACAAGTCAATTGAGTTTGATCAGTCACCAACAAATGACAGTAGTGATGATGAAGAAGAAAAACATATTAATATTACAAAATCTCATCTGTCTCCTGAAAGTTTTCATTTTTATTTTGCAGATCGCTTGGAGAAACTGAAGGAAAAACGAGCTGCAAAAGAACAACAAGAAATGAAAGCTGAAAGTGTTGTTCAAATTGATGAAGTTAAAAGTGTTGCTGAGGAGATTGTTGAGACTAAGCAGGTTGATAAAGAAGAAAAGGCGACTGAAGATGAGAAAGTGGTTGAAGTTGAAAAGATCATTGAAGTAGAAAAGATTGTGGAAGTCATCAAGCCTTGCACAGAGTGTTTGGAACCTTGCAAGGAATGTGCAGCAAAAGATGAAAAGCGGGCTGAGCTTGAGAAGATGAAAGAGCAATTACTGTTCAATCTCAATTACGTGAAGGAATCATATGATATTTTGAACAGAACAGTAACTGGTCTTCAAAAGACAAATTCTGAGAGAGAAGATGCGTTAACGATGATGTCGAAGCAAAAAGCTATAAATCATTACATCGAAGAATGTGCTACATTGAAGTAAGAGTTGGAGAAGGAGAAAATTGAGAATGAGAGGATCAGAAGATTATTGCAGAGTTATTCTAGTTCTGATTATCTTATTGATAGAATTTATCCGACTGTTGCAGGTTTGGAAGCTTTTCAAGATGAGAAGTCAAAGAAGAAGGATACTGGTAAGAAACCGACTGCTAGCTATAACAAGTGTCCGCCTCCGATCTGGGAAGGTTATTCTCCCAGAAAACCAAATGAGGAGTAAGTCGAAAAAGCAGTCAATATAAAGTTAAAAACCGATACAACTGATGATTTACCAGAAAACATTGACGTTACTTTCACATCGTCTGACACTGATCATGAGTCCGAGTTAATTAAAAAGGTGGTCGATCAGGTGTTGGATACAAATGAGGAGTCTGAGTCAAAGTCTGAGTCTGGAGGTTCAAGTTCGTCAGTCAACAGTTCAAATTCGTCGGTTAAAAGGGCTTACAGTAAAGAGTTTTTGTTATCAAAATCGAATTTGGATGACGAAACATTTGAAGTAGCATATACTTTAAATGATTTTGACAAATTATATTCTGACAAATAGTTTCCAATAAGAAGTGTTAGATTTCAATTGAACAAAAAGGTTTTCAAAATGACAGAAATTAAGATTTCTAAAATAAAAGATTTAAATCTTAATGGAAAACCTAAAAAATACACTTCAAGAGTACAACAACGATTAAACAAGAAAAAGGGTTACAATTTTGGTTCTGGTTTTCAAAAGAAACCAAACCATAATGGTAGCTACAAAAAGAAAGGTTTAGGTTTTATTCCACCTAAAAATTACAAAAATGACAAAATTTCTAAACCAAACACAAAATTTGTTTCAGGTGGAAGTGCAGAAGAAGAACAGAAGAAACCATTCTGGAAACAATCAAACCAGGAGTTTCTTGCTGAGAATAAAAGGAATGGAACTGGAGTGTTTCATCCAAAAGAGACTCGAACCTGTTTCAAATGCAATGAAGCTGGTCACATTGCATGGAACTGTCCGAAAATGCTAAGACTAAACAGGGAGTTTATGAAAAACTGAAAGAAATAGTTGTTGATGTTGAACCACCAACCGAAAAATTCAAAATGTTTAAAAATTCAACTTATGAGGTTGGTGAATGTTCTAAAAAGAATTTTTACAAAAAGAAAGCCAAGAACAACCAAATGTGGGTTGTTAAGAAAGTTGATGAGAAGGTCCGCGATGAATCTGGTTCCACAAAGCCAGAAGAGCCACAAGGTGAGGTAAAAGAGGTAAATTCTATATCTTCAGTGAATGATGATGAATTTCCATCACTGAAGTTTGCAAAGATTAAACATAAAGTTGGTAAAGTTGAGATCTCGGATCAATTTTATTCCGAGAAGAAAGAGTTTGATGTCGAGAAAGTTTTCAATGGAAATGTTAAGAAAATTTTTGGGAAAATGCTTGATGGGAAAGTAAAAGGGGTTAATGATTTTTACGCAACAAAGAGAGCAACTTTTAACCCAACTGAACAAGAGCTAAAAGAGCTAAAAACACCCAAGGTTGGTCAGACTTGGGTGGAAATTCTTTTCCCTTGAACATCTGACTATGCCGGAGATCCCAAGTTTGTAATCGCAGATCAGGAATCGACATTTTTCTTAGTAATTGATTGTGTGATTGAATCTTAAAAATAGTTGAATTTTTACAGGATAAGTGTGAATTGCCAGAGCTTCCAGGTTGGTAAGTGTGAAGCAGGAATCGGTATTTTTGTTGGTAAAATGAATTTGTGAAGATGTGATATTCCTACAAGATGGTTTATGGAAGGGTTTCACTTACAAGTGGTAAATCAAGGACATTAAGTTGTACTTGTTTTTCCTACAAGTGGTTAATCAAGGTCATTAAGTTGAACGTGATTGGACTAAACCAACATGTGGTATTTGAAAGATAGTGTAATGAACCAAACCCCTAACCTACATGTGGTAAAATCAACAAAATTTATTTTCCGGAAAAATCATTTTGGTTAAAACAAACTTAAGTGTTTTGAAATCATAATGAGAAAATAGTTTTGTGAAATGGGGAGTTCTGATTGTTTATGCCAAGTGGATGGCGAATTGAAGCAATTCGATATCGGTTGTCAAGTTTATTGTATAGTTTGTTTTCAAATTTCCTTAAATGTGTTTGCATTTTAGGGGGAGTAGAAATTTCTGAAAATCCAAAAACATTAGAAAATTTGAAAAAGACAAAAACATGATAAAATTCAAAAATGAGTTTTAGTGTCAAAGAAGAGGAAACGATAGTACATCAGTAGACAGTCACAGTATGCTAAAGAAATGTAATGTTTAAATAGCATTAAACAGTCTCACTGATGATATGCCGATAGGTTTTTACACATTTAGTAAGCTTTTTCGGGATATAAACTTAAATTCAAACTTGCTTATTTCGTGGGGAACACTACTTGGATATATAGGTAACCCCTGAAATCTCGTTTGAAAGGTTCCTTTTTCTGAGATACTAGGTCTTTATGCTCAGTTATATCTGGGGTATTATTCCGGGACTTCTGCTGAATGGAAGTTCTGACCTAGTCCTCGAATAATACTTTCCGCTTGCTTGAAATATAGCGCCGCCCTCAGCAAATTGATGAAACAATAAAATTGATAGTCATTGTTGTTGTAAACAAAAGATCCTCTAAAGGGGACACACCAAAAGTCAAGCCGTCATCTCTCTGCTGAACGGAAGTTCTGACCTGAGCTCTCATGGTTTTGTACGATAATTTATTCCCTTACAGATATCATCTGTGGTATACTCACCAGTAAGACTGAATATTGGGATCTAGATACGGGAGTATATTCAAGAGGTGGGACACATAAATGAGTTTAAGTCCTTAAAACATCTAACTCATATCCTGAATCAGTTGAAATTTGTGTGAGAATTTAAGTGGATCAGTATATCGGCAATCTAAGTGAAATGTTTAATTCTTAATGTGTAACTAAGCTCAACGGTACTTGTGACTTGTCAAGAACTGATATGATCCTCTTACACAAAACTCACAAAAATATTGTCTGTAAATATTTCTTTATTGCATTTCTTTAATTCAAAAATCCAAAAAGATTTTCGGTGTGTTTTAGCATAAATTTTTGAAAAATCCAAAAAGATTTTCGACAACTGATGTTGTAGAGCTAATTTTCAAAATTCCAAGTGCTAAACATGATGACATTCTTGTGAAAAGAAGTATGTGTTTGAAAATCAAATGTATTTTGAACAAATTCTAAAGTGGTTCATCAAGAATATTGAGTTATTTTTTAAGGAGAGTCAGTGTTAGTGAATACATTGAATTGTTAAATTTAGAAAATTTACTTTGAGGTAGAGATTGTGTAGGATTATGAAAGAGCTGGATAAAAGCCAGGTTACGATCTTGGAACAACCTCCGAAAGAGCCAGGCCATTCGATTCTGACAAGTTTGTGTTTTAAAGAGCCAGGTTTCCTATACCTGAAGACTAAGAGTAGAGAGTGTACGCCAGTCGACGATCCTGAAGCAGATGTTGCTGATGAACTAAAGGAATGCCAGCACATTGTTAGGGGGAGTATGTTAATGCTGATAGAGAAAGTGAAGCCCAGAATCTGATCAAGAATGAAGATAAGAAGACTCGACACTGAAGACTTGTCAACATCTGAGGTGGAGTTTGTTAGTGCATGCATCTGTCAACTTCGTCTTGTATCAAGTCTTAGACTATATTGAATAGATCAAGGCATGTTATTAGAGAAAATAGGAGAGTTTAAGTGTTTAGAAAGCTGATTTCGCTCCAAGAGGTTAATTCTGCCTGAAATGTCATGTTGACACTTTCGAGCGGAATCACAATAGTTTGATTTCGCTCCAACAGATCATGTGTCATTACGAGCGGAATCAAGACCCTATATATAGGTCTCTATGAGCGAAATTAGGCATTCAGTCCTTGTATTCCATACCGAAGTGCTGCCGGTGTGAGATTTGATTGTAAACAACATCAGATGAATACAATCAGTGTTTAAAGTGAAGATTTAGCTGTTTCTACCTTTGTTTCTTAGTTTCCGCCTCTGAAATGAAGTAAAACTCCTCTGAACGACTCATTCAGGTTTGTACACGATCCTACAGACGGTCTAGTTAAGAAGATCATGTGTTGATCTAGTTAAAAAGATCATTCGTTGATCTAGTTGAAAAGATCCTTTGGTGGTCTAGTCAAGTCACTTCATGTTTATTCAATTGATTTTTTCCTCTACGCATTATGAAATGAACTGTGCGGACTGTGCAAGGAATTACGTAATTATGGAGGCCTACGTAATTACGGAAGTTCAGTGCACAGAAACCACAAGAATTTTTGTCATGTGTTAAGACCTATAGTGACAAGAATAATGATACGGGAGAAGTCTTGGACCGTGACCGATGTCATTTTATCTTACACTCCCCAATTCTGATTTCAAGCACGTACAAGTTTCCTATGATAAGTCTTCAGGGGAAATGTTCTTTTGTCCGTAATTCAAAATCCCATGTTTTGTTACTACAAGGACTTCACTTTGAGGGTTAACAAATTCGCTAAGAATCCTAACATGGCCTAGAGTTTTACTTAAGGGTTCAATGGATCCATTTGAAGGCGAAACCATCACAGCTGTCTTCACAAGTTTCCTCTAGAATTAAATTTCGAGACGAAATTTCCTAAAGTAGGGGAGACTGTGACACCTGTGTCACTTCAACCATCAAACAAAGACCAAACCAATAAAATATTATATTTCATACTTGGGATTTGTATAAATATATGTATCATTTCCACATATCAATTCTTGTTCAATTTCAAGCCGTAAATCGCTTTCTGGAAGGTTATACGCGCACTGATGCGTAAATATAACCAGTTTAATGCAACAAACACTCCAGAATAGTGACTTAGGCTTAAAATACCTTAAATAACCTTTACATAACTTAGAAATAAGTTTTGAAGGCTTTGGTATGGCAAAATCAAGTTTAATCGCTTACAGGGACTTAATTCGAAAAACTGCGAAAGTATGACGATTCGTACTAAAACAGACATTTCGGAACATGACTATAACTTAAAAATACCATAAATATCCTTTACATAGCTTAGAAATAGGCTTTGAGGGGTTGGGTGTGCTAAAATAAACTTTTTGGTTATTCAGGGACTAAAAGCGTCAAAAAGTGCATAAGTTTGCACTTTCGCGCATAACTTACGTTCTGAATACATCCGGACATCCGAAAATTTATGTAAGCACTAAAATATTTTATTTTAGTGTTTGGCATGAGAAAAATCCATTCGTCGCGTCATCTGGATCGTTTTTCGCGCTTATGCGCATTCCGTCGTAATTAAGCGAACATCACGATCATACGACCAAAGGAACCAACATCCGGAATATTTTTTAGCATGTTTCATGTCCACAATGTTTAGGCATCATTTTAGGGCCTTGAAGTTGGTTTAACGGGCCTTAAACGTGTCGAAATGAGCCTTAAACACCAACAAGGACAGAAACTGTCATTTTGGAAAACTAGTTTCTGATCAGACATGCCCAGGCGGGCCACGTAAGCTTCTGATGTTCCTTATGCGGGCCGCTAGGCCCTTCCAGACCAGATTCAATGAATTAAACAGCTGTTATGCACCCAAAACTCAATTCCACTTGTTGATACCTGATCATGGGGGGCCATTTTGAGTTGCCTTAATGTTCCAACACATGTACGGATGAGATGTAATCATGGTTTTTGAGAAACGATCCTAACGGTGGTCCTTTTCCTATAAATACCCAACCCATTCACTTACAAAACCCACAAATCTGATCTTAGAATGCTCTAAGTTGAAGCCATTACTTCATACCTGAGCTACTTGGATCAAGATTAGCTTGCGGGGACCCTTTGTAAGTGTTCTTTCGTTCTTTTATCGCTTTTCGAGTCCGAAAGTCAAACATAGTTTGACTTTCTGCATTGACCAGTTTATGGTCAATGCGAAGTTCCTTTGAACTTCATAACGTGTGTCACACCCCGACCGCGTAAAACAACAAATCGCGGCGGAAACATCGGGGCGTGTTGCAACAGAATTAATGTTTCATAACCATGGATACCAAAGAGTGTTTCGTTTTATTAAACATTGAATAATTACATCGTCTTGAAATCTAAATACACTATTTAAACATAGTCTATCATTGTTATTGAGTCACTAAGGCCTTGTCCAGTCCTATGTGAGCATGCATCTTATCAATCGATATCATCCAACAATACCTGAAACATATGTGAAAACGAGGTCAGCAAAGAAATGCTGGCGAGTACATAGGTTTTGTGAAAATAAGATTCATGACTTCTGTTTAAGAAAATGTTTAGTCATGAACCTTGTAATTTGCTTTGTCTTTGTAAATCATTTGAAAAATAATAAGTTCGGATGATAAGTATAAATAAGAGAATAATGCATGATTAAATGAATAACCATGTAAAATGAGTTTGTATAAGATAAGTTGTTTGTAAATAAATGTCTTGTGAAAAGTATGTTACTTGTATAAAATGTTCTGTGTCTCAAACTGAAATGATTCAAATAACGCTACAATATGTAATACCATACAAACACTTATATATAGGAAGTACCAGCGGGGTATCCACCATGCTTGTATCATATTACACACGCACCGTTACTCAAATCACTTACCCAAACCAAACCACCAAAGTAATGTTCATGCCCAATGTAAATCATGTAATATGTATAACCAAAATGATATGTATGGCTAGTGAAATGCATCAACTAAACCATAGGTGAAACGCACAAAACAAAGTATTGAAGTAAAACTTGGTTTAAACCAATACTATGTTTCGTGTAAATGCATGATCAAATGTAAATCATGTCCAAATGTTTACCCAATCGTTAACCCATTTTGTAAAATCGTTCTAGTCGTTCTTGTTTTAATTGTGAAACTACTTTATGGTCGATTCTCTAATAACATTCAAACCTTCTTGACGCGTTCCTCGCTCCATCTCGCTCTCGCTCTTAACAAACCCTTACCAAAGGATAAGTTAATAATTACAGATTCAGTCGCTACCCACAACCCCCACACATAACAATGGGTGTAGTAAATAACGGGATTTGTCAGATCCTATGGTACCATAACCTAATACTGGTCGGCTTGATCACTGCTAATGAATGTCATCGGTTATGTAACTACAACCTACAAGTTTGTTCACTTTATGAAATTTGTAATTAGTTTTTGAAATCATTGTATTCGTTCTTGAAATCATTGTTAGCGTTCTTGAAATAATTGTTATTGTTCTTGAAACCACATTGTAATTGTTCTTGAAACTATTGATAAAACATTTAGTACATATGAATCACCCCAAAACATTTGGAAAACAGTAAAAGAGGTGAATAATGTACTCGCCTGAGAATGCTTGGAGGTCTTGAACAACAACCAAACAAAGCTTGAGGGAGCACGGAATCAGTCGGCAAATCTAAACTATATAAATAAACCGGACTTAAATCGGGAGATCGGATAGGATGAGGCTTGGTAAACCAAATGAGTGTTGGAACTCATATGATATGGTTTAACAAGGCCTACATACTACAATGAAACCAAACCTAAGTGCTTTCGACCCATCGCGACCCATTAAGGTAACATAAGCTACTTTAACGCGTCGTGCGCGTGAAACGCGTTCGGGACGTCTAACTAGTCCTATGACAAGTATTTATATGCCTAAACGTGTTTAATTATGTTGTATAATCAGTTATGTACAAAAGTTTAGGTTACATAAGCTTAATTACCAATTATACATGAAAAGGGTATTCTGGTAATTTACCTAAGGCATATAAACTACCTATCACACAACTACTTAAACGAAGCGACCATAGGGTATAACCTCGGAAGGTTATTCCCTACCTACTATGGTCACCTAATGTATTTGGTCGGATCCTAATGATCGACCAAATGGGTCGGGTTAGAGGTATAAGCGATTTATCAGATCGCTTACCCTACGACCCTAGACAACGTGGTAATCAGTAGGCATAGTCCCAAGGGACTATAACCAACGTGATTACACTCACGTTGCGAAGTTCAAACGAACTTCGCATTGACCATTACTGGTCAACGCTGAAAGTCAAACAAAGTTTGACTTTCTGACTCGAAAAGCAATAAAATAAGGAAAAGAACGAAAGAATACTTACGAAGGGTCCCCGAATGCTAATCCCGATCCAAGAACTCAGGTATGAAACAATGGTTTCAACTTAGAGCTCTCAAATCAGAATTCTTGTAAGAAATGAGGTTGGGGTGATGGGGTATTTATAGTTTTCGGGTAACCGTTAGGATCGTTTCATGGAAAACGTGCCATGATCCAACCCGTACACTTGTCGGAAACTCATGGTAGCTAAAAATGATTCTTATCCGCTGACTAGACATGTGAGAATGTGTGGTGGAGGATTAATCAGCTGAAATCTGATGTTAAAACATTGAATCTGGTCTGATCATGCAGTCGCGTAGCGTGACGGGTAGGCCCTTAGGGCTCGCGCTACGCTACTGCCTCCCAGTTCCAGAATTGTTTCAAAAGTGACAGGTTTAGTCCCTGCAGCCCGTTTAAGCGATTTTCGATGCGTTTGAACCCCGTTAACCTCATTTCAAGGCTCTAAAATGAAGTTAAAGTATAGGGAACTCAAAACATGCTCAAAAATATCTCAGATGTCGGTTCGTTTGGCCGTACGATCGCGATGTTCGCTTAATTACGACGGAATGCGCATAAGCGCGAAAAACGATCCAAATGACGCGACGAATGGGTTTTTCTTATGGCGAACACTAAAATATAATATAGTCATGCTCACATAAATTTTTGGATGTCCGGATGTATTCAGAACGTAAGTTATGCGCGAAAATGCAAACTTGTGCACTTTTTGACACTTTTAGTCCCTGAATGACCCAAAAGTTTATTTTAGCACACCGAACCCCTCAAAGCCTATTTCTAAGCTATGTAAAGGATATTTAAGGTGTGTTTAACTTATGATTTTGTTCCGGAATGTTCGTTACAGTTCAAATTGACATACTTTCGCAGTTTGTCATATTTAGTCCCTGTAAGCGAATTAACTTGTTTTTGCCATACCAAAGCCTTCAAAACTTATTTCTAAGTTATGTAAAGGTTATTTAAGGTATGTTGAGTATATGTCACTATTCCGGAGTGTTTGTTGCATTAAACTGGTTATATTTACGCATCGGTGCGCGTATAACCTTCCAGAAAGCGATTTAGAGTTTGAAATTGAACAAGAATTGATATGTGCAAATGATACACATATTTTTACAAATCCCAAGTATGAAATATAATATTTCATTGGTTTGGTATTTGTTTGATGGCCCTGGAGGCACAGGTGTTACAACGTGAGCGTAATCACGATGGTTATAGTCCCTAGTGACTATACCTACTGATTACCACGTTATCTAGGCTCAGTGACGAGCCGTAGTTTCGGCCAAAATACGTATTCTTCCGTATTTTGTAACCAAACTACTATTGGGTATCAAAATCATTTGTTTTGATACCAAACCTGTTTTCTAAACTTAGGTAAGCATGTTTTAACATGCTTAGCTCGTCACTTTTAGTTTAGTGCTTATATAGGGTCGTAAGGTAAGCGATCTAAACAATCGCTTATACTTTCGAACCCGGCCCATTTGGTCGATCATTAGGATCCGATCAAACATATTAGGTTACCATAGTTTTATAGGGAATAACCTTCCGAGGTTATACCTTATGGTCACATCGTTTGAGTAGTTGTATGAAAGGCAGTATATATGCTTTAGGTAAATGACCAAAATGCCCTTTTTACGCAAAAATTCATATTAAGCATAAGTAACATAACTTTTGACATCTAAACAAATTTGGCAACAATATTAGACATATTAAGGCATATTCTACTTGTCATAGGACTAGTTAGGCGGTCCGAATGCGTTTCACGCAAACGACGCGTTAAAGTAGCATAAGCTACCTAAACGGGTCGTAATGGGTCGTTAGCACTTAGGTTAGGTTTCATTTTAGTATGTAGGCTTTGTTAAACCATATTACATGAGTCCTCGTACTCATTTGGTTTACAAGCCCTCATTCTATCTGATCCTCCGATTTAGGTCCGGTTTATTAATATAGTTACCTATATTAGGTGCCGTTTGATTTCTGTGATCTCTAGCATTGTTTGGTTGTTACTCAAGGACTACTAAGCAATCTCAAGTGAGTACATAGACCCCTCTTTTACTGTTTTCAACTATTTTGGGGTGAAGCATGTGTACCTATATGTTATTGTCATGATTTCAAAGTATAATTGATTATACATGTTATTACTTATCATATGACAAACTAAATAACTATCTATGGTTTAAACACTGATTTCTCAAAGAGCATAAAATAAAATGTTGAATTGTACTTATTTTATGTTCACCAGACCGATTGGTAGTATGATATAGCGCTATAGGACTAGACACCCCATTCCTGTTGTCATGGAATGTCTGAAACCAATTTGTTTCTCCATCCAAATAGGGATTGCCTTGGTGGTATTCCTATAGTCTCAAAGGTGTATTTTGATGCACTAGGTCTGAATGAATTCTTAAATCACATTATTTTTGTATATTTAGTTATACTCCCAAAAGTATAGTTTGATATGCTCCCATATGCGATATTGTACAAAACCAACATATATTTTGTTAATCATCCAAAGCATATTTTGATATGTTATTTATGAAACCAAAACATAGTTTAATATGTTATTTACAAATCCAAAGTATACTTTTAATATGCTACTATAAGGTTATTCGTTTAACCTTACATTATTTTACAAAGCATAACTTTTGATTTATTCAAACACTTTGTTTTGTACATTTTTACTTGTGGTTTAAGTAGTTTCATTTTACTTACCATACATAACTTTTGTTTACATATTACATGGTTTACATTTAACTTGGGTTATACAATAACATTGGACTATTGGTTTAAACATGAACATTCTATATTGGTGGTTTGGTTTGAGTAAGTGACTTAAGTAACGAGGCGTGTGTAATATGATACAAGCATGGTGGATGCGCCGCTGGTACTTCCTATATATAAGTGTTTGTATGGTATTACATATCGTAGCGTTATTTGAATCATTTCAATTTAAGTCATATAACATTTTATACAAATAACATACTTTTCATAAGACATTGTTTTACAACAACTTATCTTATACAAACTCATTTTTACTTGGTTATTCATTTAACCTTACATTACTCTTTTACGTATCATCTACTTTATCATCACTTTTCGAATGATTTATAAAACAAAACATTTTACAAGGATCATGACTGACTTTTGTTAAACAACTTCTTCTAAACTTATAAGTCATGAATCCTATATTCACAAAACCTATGTATCTCAGAGGCATTTTTATGCTGACGTACCTATTTTTACATATGTTTCAGGTGCTGTCCTGAGATGATTGTTGATACATGCTACATTTAGGATGGACTCGTACCTTAGCGACTTTAAAACTTGGAAGATCATAGTTGTACTTATTTGATTGTATTAAAACAATGAGTTCATTTATTCAATAAAACAAAATTATTTATTCCATGGTTAAGAAACAATGAATCTGTTACAACACTCCCCGACGTTTCCGCCATGTCTTGTGGTTTTACGTGGTCGGGGTGTGACACAAATTGTTGTAGTAGCGTTTCTGGTATTTCTCTTCCTTTTGTTAGTGCTCCTGAGATTGGACATTTTGTGAGATATTCTACCAGAAGTTGACGTCTTTTATCATACTCTGAATGCTCTGTATTCATCAGCAGATTGTTTTCCTTCATTGGTAGAAATTCTGCTTCCTCGACAAAAGGTACTTCATGTTGAGCGATTGGAATATTGAGGTTAACTTCTGCCATTGTTGGTCTCTGTGAGTTAGGGTTTGAAATTTTAGGGATTTTTGAATTGTGAGTGAAAAACAGGGGATTTCAGGATATGTTGTTTTTGTGAGGAATGTGAGAATTTTAGAGTTTCTCCTACGTGTGTGTTTTATAGGAGTGTTTCAGCAGAGTATTTTGGGTGTATGGAGTTGAAGGAGTTGAAAGGATATAGAACGTGGTATGTAATAGTGATAAAGAGATCATTAATTGTCTTTATAACCGTTAGATAGTGGGTGCTGAGTTTCTGGTTCAAAATGTAACCGTTGGATCGTGGGTATTAAGACTTTAATGAAATTGTTTTATCATGAAATCGTGGTTATGCCCTTTCAACTTGACTCTTCAATTTGTAGTTTCTTCAATCATGCCTTCTTGAAAATGTTGCATTGATTTTTGATTGGAGAAGACTATCGGTTCTATGACACCTTTTTTTCTTTGTGGACCCTATTTAACAGAAGGTCCAATCATCTTCCTTCTTATGTACCCTCTTTTCTTCATAAGTCAGAAAGTCCCATTCTGATAAAGTCATCAGAAATTCTGTTGATCATATGTATCTCTCTCTTGCTTTGACTTCTGTTGACTTTTTAGATGTGGTCAACAGAAGTAAACAGACTTTTCAACAGAATCTCTGAGTTTTCCCCCTAAACTTATGATCGTTTTCAATAACATTTTTTTTAATTTTTTTAATTTTATTTTATTATTTTTTTTTAGATGAGAGGGAATAAGATAAGATTAGAAGACTCACATTTGTTTTTCTGGTAGCATCTATGTCTCTTTGCCTTTTCTGATATTTTCTAAAAACATTTTATCATCTTAACGTTTTATCAGAAAAAAAATTAAGATCCAATTTTGAGTTACCAGTTTTTGTCTTCTGTTATCAGAAAACTTGAATTTTGAGTCAGGATGTTAATTTCTGATGATCAAATAATATTTACCCATTTCCCAAAAAAAATATAAACCAACAAATCAAGCAAGCACAGAATATTAACATATTAACAGAAAGAAAAAGTACAAGCAAAACAAACAAAAACTAATCAATATCTATTCCTTCACCATGTTCTATTTCCAGAAGTAATAATAGATAAGTTATTAGCCCATAGTTGTGGTTGGTAGGTACAAGCTTGCTAAGACCCATGTTTTCTTGAAGTCTCATATCAGCTCTTGGATAACTTGCAGGTATGCTTGCAAAGTCTAGCTGGCTTGTTATTATCTTTGTCAGAAAACGAGGATACATAAAGAATGGCTTGCCAACCCACATATTACTTGCAAAATCACTCATTAGATAATGAGAGAAGTTGTAAGGTACATTGAGTACAAGTGCCAGTATGGGCTCCATCAATCTAAGAGATACCTCATGATGATTGATGACCTTCTTTGAAAAACATGCGCCCATCTGTGTGACCAGATATTGCCATGGCCTGATGAAGCCATGTTTGTTGATTGCTCATTGTTCGGTTTGTGTGTGATAACCCATTTGTCTCAAGACATCATCCTTTTGAGCCCTTGTGAACATCAGGACGTCATTATCATCATTGAGTTGAAGAGTTGGCCTGATGGTGGCTTCATTTAATAGAATTTGTTGATTTAGCACCACACTCTTGATGGCCATCTGTTCCCTGTTCTGATACTCAGATAGTGTTGCATTTTTCCAGAAGATTTGAAGAATTTCTGGATGAACACTTATGTGAGCAGTAAGTGCATAGTTCAAGTTGCTGCTCATGAGCATTTTGAGCACAACTTGACACCCTTCCCACTGAGGACCTTCCAGGTTGGTCCTCACTCTAAGGTTATGATATGGATAAAGAACAAGTGGGAAGCATTCATCTTTGATGATGTTCATTTTGTGAGAGTGTGTGAGAATGAGGTGAAGAAGAGAAGTGATGAAGATGGATTTTAACGCAAAGTGGTGATTATTTATAGTAAATTTAAAATTTGCCATAAATGGAAGCTACCAACTTGTAGATTTTCTTCACCACAATCTCTGTTATTTTAATGATTACCAGAGGACAGAAAAATAACAGAGATATGTTTCTTCTCCATTTCACATGCAATTTAATGATATAGGCGGCTAACTTCTGGTGATGTAATCTGATAGCCTACCAATATGTCACTTCATCCTTCTTAATACATGATGGGGGTGTAATAAATGAAGGAGAGAGAAAGTTGTATATTAACGAGTTCCCAAAAATTTTCTGTTGGATGACGTTATCAGCACTAACAACAATCAAAAACCTTTTCCTTTAAAAAAAAAACAAATGTACAACTAATGAATATACAGTCAAGAGATATGAATAAGGATGATGATATGAAGCAATTTGTTTTACTGAATTTCGACAATTCTGATTATCCAACGTATTTTCTGATGAGTCACCAGAATTCTGATGACTTATCAGGTTTTCTGATGTTGTGTCAGATTTTCTGACGACTTCATCAGAATTCATGATAAGTTGCCAGATTTGTTGGTGATTTATCAGATATATGATTTTGATCCATTTTTCTGGTGATAAAATTGTCTGAGTACCTTTTATCATTGATCTGACCATGTCAAAGCAGATAATTTGTTAAGCCTTCAACATAGGCTACTCTCTCTATGGTCAGACATCCATACCTTATGCATCCATATCCCATGATCCTTCCTTTCACTCCATTTCCAAAATTTACCATTCTACCCGGCCTTGAAACAAAGTTTGCTGAGTAAGCTCATGTCACACCCCGACCACGTATAACATACAAGACGTGGCGGAAAACGTCGGGGAGTGTTGTAACAGAATTAATTGTTTCAAATCCATGGCAAACAAAGTTGTATTTTATTTATAAAACAAGAGTTACATTGTCTTAACACAGGAAATACAGAGTTTATAACATAATTAAACAAAGTCTATCATCGTTTTTAGTCTCTAAGGCACAGGTCCGCCCTAGTGTCCTGATCAACATCCTATGGAAAAGCTCCTGAAAACACAAGTGAAAATAGGTACGTCAGCATAAAAATGCCTGTGAGATACATAGGTTTGTGAAAATAGGATTCATGACTTAAGTTTAAGAAAATGTTTAGTCATGAACCTTGTAAATTGTTTTGTCTTGTAAATCATTTGAAAAACAACAATATCAGATGATATGTATAAATAAGATCATAAAGTATGGTTAAATAAATAACCAAGTAAAATGAGTTTGTATAAGATAAGTTGTTTTGTAAAACAATGTCTTGTGAAAAGTATGTTATTTGTATAAAATGTCATATGTCCAAATTGAAATGATTTAAATAACGCTACAATATGTAATACCATACAAACACTTATATATAGGAAGTACTAGCGGCGTATCCACCATGCTTGTATCATATTACACATGCCTCGTTACTTAAATCACTTAAACAAACCACCAATGTATAAAGTCTATGTTTAAACCAATAGTCAAAAGTCCTTGTATAAGCCATGTCAAATGTTTATAAGTCCAAAAGTAGTCAAGTAATGTGTAACAAATGTTATGTATGGTAAGTAAAATAAGACTACTTAAACCATAAGTAAAAATGTACAAAACAAAGTATTTTGAATATATCAAAAAGTTATGTTTTGCAAAGTGATGCATGATACATTGATACAAACATTTATGTGGTAAGTTAACGCATACATTCAAGCCTTGAGACAGTCGGATAACCCTTTCAGTCAAGGTTATCAAAAGAAATGTTTTCGGATTCAGTCATTCCTTACATCCAAACAAACCCGGGATGTCAGGAAAGGGATTTGTCAAGTCCTATGGTACCACTACTTACTACCGAGCGGCGTAGCAAATGTTAATGAACGTAATAAAGACCCGTTTGTGCAAACCAAATGTCATAGCAGTTGTATACATGTCATATGAAAACAATGTACTAAGTATGCTAGGTTAACAAACAAAGCAGAAAAGTCTTGTAAATCAATGTGCTAGCATGCTATCAGTTAACATACATAGCAGAAATGTAATGTAAAACAATGTACTAAGTATGCACACAATGGATATACATAGCATGAAATGTAATGAAATCATGTACTATAATGTACTAACAAACATAGTCGGTATATGATGTGAAAACAGAAAAGCATGAAAGTAACAAGTAGGCACATGTGTTCCACCCCAAAACAGTTTGGAAAACAGTAAAAGAGGGGTTCTATGTACTCACTTGAGATTGTTCAGTAGTCCTAAGATAACCACCAAGCAATGCTAGAGATCTCGGAATCAAACGGCACCTAATATAGGTAACTATGTTAATAAACCGGACCTAAATCGGAGGATCAGATAGAATGAGGGTTTGTAAACCAAACGAGTGTAGAGACTCGTGTCATTTGGTTTAACAAAGCCTACATACTAAATGAAACCTAACATAAATGATTACGACCCATTACGACCCATTTAGGTAGCTTATGCTACTTTAACACGTCGTTCACGTAAAACGCGTTCGGACCGCCTAACTAGTCCTATGGCAAGTGTTATATGCCTAAACATGTTACATAATCAGTTATGTGACAAAAGTTTAGGTTACATATGCTTAATTACCAATTATACATGAAAAGGGTATTCTGGTAATTTACCTAAGGCATATAAACTACCTATCATACAACTACTCAAACGATGTGACCATAGGGTATAACCTCGGAGGGTTATTCCCTACCTACTATGGTCACCTAATGTGTTTGGTCGGATCCTAATGATTGACCAAATGGGTCGGGTTCGAGGTATAAGCGATTTATTAGATCGCTTACCCTACGACCCTAGACAACGTGGTAATCAGTAGGCATAGTCCCAAAGGACTATAACCAACGTGATTACACTCACGTTGCGAAGTTCAAACGAACTTCGCATTGACCATAAACTGGTCAATGCAGAAAGTCAAACAAAGTTTGACTTTCAGACTCGAAAGACTCGAAAAGCAATAAAAGAACGAAAGAATACTTACGAAGGGTACCCGAATGCTAATTTCAATTCAAAAATCTCAGGTATGAAACAATAGTTTAAACTTAGAGTTTCTCAAATCAAAATTCTAGTGATTTGAGCAATGGGGGGCATGGGGTATTTATAGTTTTCGGTCCACCGTTAAGATCGTTTCATGGAAACCGTGCTTTAATCGCATCCGTACAAGTGTTGGAACCTTATGGTAGCTAAAGAATGATCCTTATCAGCTGACTAAGCAATTGAGAATGTGTGGGTGTGGTTAAAAAAGCTGCAATCTGCTGTTAAATGCAGTTAATCTGGTCTGATAGTTAGACGCGGCCCGCTTCAGGATTAGCCAAATATAATGCGGGCCGCCTGGCCTGCCTGATCAGCCAACATGTTTCAGAAATGACAATTTCAGTCCTTGCACGTGTTTAAGGCCATTTCCGACACTTCTAAGGCCCGTAAAGCCAACTTTAAGGCCCTAAAATGTTGCCTAAACATTGTGGAGATGAAACATGCTCAAAAATATGCCGGGTGTTGGTTCGTTTGGTCGTACAAACGCGATGTTCGCTTAATTACGACGGAATGCGCACAAGCGCGAAAAACGATCCAAATGACGCAACGAATGGATTTTTGGCAAGCCAAACACTAAAGCATAATATAGTCATGCTTACATAAATTTTTGGATGTCCAGATGTATTCAGAACGTGAATTATGCACGAAAATGCAAACTTGTGCACTTTTTGAGACTTTTAGTCCCTGAATGACCCAAAAGTTTATTTTAGCATACCGAACCCCTCAAAACCTATTTCTAAGCTATGTAAAGGATATTTATGGTATGTTTAACTTATGGTCATGTTCCGGAATGTTTGTTACATTTCAAATTGGCATACTTTCGCAGTTTGTCAAGTTTAGTCCCTGTAAACGAATTAACTTGTTTTTGCCATACCAAAGCCTTTAAAACTTATTTCTAAGTTATGTAAAGGTTATTTAAGGTATGTTGAGTATATGTTGATGTTCCGGAGTATTTGTCGCATTAAACTGATTACGTTTACGCACCAATTTGCGTATAACTCTCCAGAAAGTGATATAGAGTTTAAAATTGAATAAAAGTCAAAACATGAAAAATGTAAAACACAACCAAAAAATCATTGGGATCAAATAACATTGTTTTATTGATAATAGAATTGTTCACAATGATTACAAGCACGGATGTTACAGTCTCCCCTACTTGTGGAAATTTCGTCCCGAAATTTATTTAGAGGAAACTCGTGGAAAAAGATGTGGATATTTCGCCTTCATTTGATCTTCGCGTTCCCAAGTAAACTCAGGTCCACGTTTAGCTTCCCAGCGAACTTTGACCAAAGGAATGCGCTTGCGTTTAAGCCACTTGACTTCACATTCCATGATTTCCACAGGTTTCTCAACAAATTTCAGTGTTTTACCAGCACGAATTTCGTCAAGTGGTATGTGGAGGTTCTCATCAGCTAAACACCTCTTGAGATTGGACACGTGAAAAGTTGGATGAACATTTCCAAGTTCAGGAGGTAACTCAAGTCTGTAGGCTACCTTTCCGATTCTTTCGACGATCTTGAATGGTCCAACGTATCTAGGTGCAAGTTTTCCTTTCTTTCCAAATCTGATCACACCTTTCCAAGGTGAGACCTTAAGTAATACTCGATCACCGACTTGAAATTCCAAGGGTTTGCGTTTTGGATCCGCGTAACTCTTTTGACGGCTCATAGCTGTCTGAAGGTTATCGCGAACTTTCTTGACCTTGTCAGTTGTCTCTAAAATGAGGGCAGGTCCAGTAAGTTGAGCCTCGCCGATCTCATTCCAGCAGACTGGTGAACGACATTTTTGACCATAGAGAGCCTCGAAAGGAGCCATTTTGATGCTGGTGTGATAACTGTTGTTGTAGGAGAATTCAATCAATTTAAGATGTGAATCCCAGCTACCACCAAAATCGATCACACAAGCTCTTAGCATATCCTCCAGAGTCTGGATTGTTCTCTCAGATTGACCATCCGTTTGCGGATGATAAGCTGTGCTCAGATTAAGTTGGGTCCCCATAGCAGATTGCATGGTTCTCCAAAAATGAGAAGTGAAACGAGCATCTCTGTCAGAAATGATGTTCAACGGAACACCATGTCGAGCTACAATTTCATCCACATAGATTTGAGCAAGTCTGTCAGCAGGAAAATCCTCACGGATTGGAAAGAAATGTGCTGACTTAGTAAGACGATCAACGACTACCCAGATGGCATCATGACCTTTCTTTGTGCGTGGAAGTTTGGTAACAAGATCCATAGTAATGTTTTCCCATTTCCAAACTGGGATCTCTGGTTGTACCAATAAACCCGAAGGACGTTGATGTTCAGCCTTAACCTTAAGACAAGTAAGGCATTTTGATACGTATAAGGCAATGTCTTTCTTCATACCAGGCCACCAATACTGAATACGAAGATCCTTATACATCTTATCTGAGCCCGGATGAATAGAATAACGAGACTTATGGGCTTCATCCATAAGCAAGGTACGAAGATCATCCTGGCTTGGGACCCACAAACGGTCCATGAAGTAATACGATCCATTGTCCTTCAATTCCAGAGCAGGTGTTATGTGATAGGGAAATTCCTTATCCATCAAACCTTGTGAAACACAAGATTGTTGAGCCTGAGAAATGTGTGCTTGGATATCGGATCGAGCTTGAATAACAGATTGAACACGTACACAATGAAGCTTAGTACGTTCCTTACGACTCAATGCATCAGCTACGACATTCGCCTTACCAGGATGGTAGCGAATTTCGCAGTCATAGTCGTTTAAAAGCTCAACCCAACGTCGTTGCCTCATGTTGAGTTCTTTCTGATTGAAGATATGCTGAAGACTTCTGTGGTCCGTGAAAACACACATTTTGTACCGTACAAATAGTGTCTCCAGATCTTAAGAGCGAAGACAACTGCACCCAACTCAAGATCATGAGTGGTGTAGTTCTTCTCATGTATCTTCAACTGCCTCGATGCATAGGCTATGACTTTGTTCCTTTGCATCAGAACACAGCCAAGACCCAATTTAGATGCATCGCAATATACGACAAAATCATCATCACCCTCAGGCAATGATAGAACAGGCGCATCGCAAAGCTTCTGCTTCAAGTGTTGAAAAGCTTCCTCTTGTTTGAATCCCCAATCAAAGGGTTTGTTCTTCTGAGTTAGAGCAGTTAGAGGAACTGCAATCTTTGAGAAGTTTTCAATGAAGCGGCGATAATAACCCGCTAGACCAAGAAAAGAACGAACTTCAGTAGGAGTAGAAGGTGTATCCCAATCCTTAATCGCACTGATCTTGGAGGGATCTACATGAATACCTCGTTCGTTGATAATATGTCCTAAAAATTGAACCTCTTTAAGCCAGAATTCACACTTGGAGAATTTGGCGAAAAGTTGCTCTTTCTTTAGGAGTTCCAGAGTAAGACGAAGATGTTGCTCGTGATCAGCTCGCGTCTTAGAGTAAATCAAGATGTCGTCAATAAAAACAATGACGAACTGATCCAAATAAGGTTTGCAGACCCTATTCATTAAGTCCATGAAAACAGCAGGAGCATTAGTCAAACCGAATGGCATGACTGTGAATTCATAGTGCCCATACCGAGTACGGAACGCTGTCTTGGGAATATCTTCTTCATGCACCCGAAGTTGATGATACCCAGAACGTAGATCAATCTTCGAAAAATAAGAAGCGCCCTGTAGCTGATAAAAGAGATCATCAATGCGAGGTAGGGGATATCGATTCTTGATGGTAAGCTTGTTAAGCTCACGATAATCGATACACATCCTAAAAGATCCATCCTTCTTCTTGACAAAAAGAATGGGAGAACCCCAAGGTGAAAAGCTAGGACGGATAAAACCTTTGTCAGAGAGCTCTTGAAGCTGCTTAGACAACTCTTGCATCTCAGACGGTGCAAGATGATACGGAGCTCTGGCAATGGGATTTGCACCAGGTACAAGATCAATACGGAACTTGACTTGGCGTGCTGGAGGTAGACCAGGTAAATCTTCAGGGAATACTTCAGAATAATCCCGAACGACAGGAATATCTGAAATAGACTTACCCTTGCCTTTATCTTCTGTAACATGTGCTAAGAAGGCCACATAATTCTTTCGCAGATACTTCCGAGCTTTAAAACAAGACATGAGTTTGAGACCACCGGTAGGCTTCTCACCTTGAACCTGCAGGATCTCGCCTGTCGAAAGCGGCACACGAACAATCTTCTCAGAACAAACTATCTCTGCGTGATGCTTGGATAACCAATCCATTCCCACAATAACGTCGAAGCTTCCAAGTTGCATTGGCGTGAGGTCGATAGGAAAAAGATGGTCGTTAAGGTTCAACTGGCAGTTGCGAAGAACAGAATCAAGAATAATGGATTCACCACTAGCAACTTCTACTGTCAAAGGTTTTCCTAGTTTCGTTCTAGACACGCGAAGCATTGGCTCAAAAGACAATGACACGAAACTCTTATCGGCACCAGAATCGAAAAGAAAAGATGCAGGCTGATTATTAATAAAGAACGTACCGTTCACCACATTATCGTCAGCCTGTGCCTCTTGGGCATTCATGTTAAAGGCTCGGCCTCGAGCCGGAGCCTGATTCGGATTCTTGTTGGCTAGCCTTGGGCACCGGTTCCTGTAGTGGGTCAGATCCCCACAATTGTAGCACGAACCAGGAGGAAAATGAGGTCATGCAGCTTGGCCTTGTTGCTGAGCAAGAGGCTGAGCAACTTGTTGAGCTTGGTTCTGAACTGCCTGGTTCTGGTTAACAGGAATGCGGCAGTTGACAGCAAGATGACCAGATCTTCCGCAGTTGGTGCACTGACGACACTGGAGATGTGGTTGGTGATGGCCATTACACCTGTTGCACAAAGGTGCATTTCCAAAATAAGGCTTTTTAGCGGGTGGTTGCGTAAGCTGATTTGGTGCAGCTTGAGCCTGTGCAGTAATGGCATAGTTTTGGGAAGCCTTTCGCTTCCTAGACCCTCTTGCGGAACCCGAATTCTTTCCATTCTTGTTTTCACCTTTCTTACCATCCCCTTTGTCAGATGCCTGCTTCTTACCCTTGTCACCCTTCTTATGCAGCTTTCCCTTACGAATCTGCGACTCAGTCAATGTCGCTGATAACTCGATCGCCTGACGGAGTGTGGCAGGGTCACTACCAGTAAGGATGTCTTGTACTGAGTCAGGTAGGCCGTCGATGTACCTTTCGATAGCCTTGTCGAGTGGGGTAACCATAGTCGGGCAAAGCAGACTCAACTCCTCAAACCTGTCAGTATATGCCCTGTGCTCACCACTATCTTGCTTCAAATTATCAAACTCTTTCTCCAAATCTCGCTGCTCATGACGAGGACATAATTCCCTCATCATAAGGGCTCTAAGTTCAGCCCATGTCTGCGCGAGAGCAACTTCTGCACCTTGGTCCCTCATAACCCCGTTCCACCATGTCAAATCCCTCTTCTGAAATACGCTCGAAGCAAACTCGACTTTGCGATTTTCAAGACACTGCACGTGGCGGAAAGTATTCTCAATGCTCTCAAACCACTGAAGAAGCCCAGTCGCTCCCTCAGAACCACTAAACTTGAGTGGTTTAGCCGAGTTAAAATCCTTGTATTTGCACGGACCATTGTTGTTGTTGTTGGCTTGTTGCCATTGAGCAAAGAGATTTGGGAATTGAGCAGCCATCTGTTGCGCAATGATTTCTGTCAGTTCGGCAGTCGCTATCTGGTTCTCGCGTCGAGGAGGCATTCTAAAAGAGGAAAACATGAAAGGAAACGAGTGAGATGATTGGATGAAGAGAATGAGATGAAACAAAATCAACAAAAGCAAAGATGGTGGTCATTCGTCCGCATTACCAAGCAAACAAATGACACACAGTGACTAATCAAAGTAAATGGATCAAAAATAATGTATTACGAAGACATGCTCGCCTATAAGTGAACACTCATCCCAAGAATTCCCAGGTAAGCACAACTGGTCTCGCGTCTGATGAGATGTATACGAAGTGCTTGCCTAGACAGAAAACTCAGAATACAGGCATTCACTCTTCCAGTTTGCACGTGTTCACATTATTTATAACCCAAAACGTTGACGAGATTTTGAAAATTTGAAGGCACAAGGCCAAAAATTTTAGTTAAACTGGAAGGGTTCAAAACCTTACAATAGAGGGTTCAAAACCTTGTAATAAATCATTCAAAAACAGAAGATTGTTGTTCAAAAATCGTTTCGGAAAAATTTTGGTTTTTGTTTTGATAATCACCTAAGGATAGGTGATGTACTTGTTTTAAGATCTAAACACAAGATAACTTGTGTTAGGGTCCTAGAAAAGTTATAGTCTAGGTCAAAGCATTACTAATAACCTAATTCCCTATAACCATTGGCTCTGATACCAACTCTTCTGTCACACCCCGACTACGTATAACATACAAGACGTGGCGGAAAACGTCGGGGAGTGTTGTAACAGAATTAATTGTTTCAAATCCATGGCAAACAAAGTTGTATTTTATTTATAAAACAAGAGTTACATTGTCTTAACACAGGAAATACAGAGTTTATAACATAATTAAACAAAGTCTATCATCGTTTTTAGTCTCTAAGGCACAGATCCGCCCTAGTGTCCTGATCAACATCCTATGGAAAAGCTCCTAAAAACACATGTGAAAATAGGTACGTCAGCATAAAAATGCCTGTGAGATACATAGGTTTGTGAAAATAGGATTCATGACTTAAGTTTAAGAAAATGTTTAGTCATGAACCTTGTAAATTGTTTTGTCTTGTAAATCATTTGAAAAACGAAAATATCAGATGATATGTATAAATAAGATCATAAAGTATGGTTAAATAAATAACCAAGTAAAATGAGTTTGTATAAGATAAGTTGTTTTGTAAAACAATGTCTTGTGAAAAGTATGTTATTTGTATAAAATGTCATATGTCCAAATTGAAATGATTTAAATAACGCTACAATATGCAATACCATACAAACACTTATATATAGGAAGTACTAGCGGCGTATCCACCATGCTTGTATCATATTACACATGCCTCGTTACTTAAATCACTTAAACAAACCACCAATGTATAAAGTCTATGTTTAAACCAATAGTCAAAAGTCCTTGTATAAGCCATGTCAAATGTTTATAAGTCCAAAAGTAGTCAAGTAATGTGTAACAAATGTTATGTATGGTAAGTAAAATAAGACTACTTAAACCATAAGTAAAAATGTACAAAACAAAGTATTTTGAATATATCAAAAAGTTATGTTTTGCAAAGTGATGCATGATACATTGATACAAACATTTATGTGGTAAGTTAACGCATACATTCAAGCCTTGAGACAGTCGGATAACCCTTTCAGTCAAGGTTATCAAAAGAAATGTTTTCGGATTCAGTCATTCCTTACATCCAAACAAACCCGGGAGGGCAGGAATGGGATTTGTCAAGTCCTATGGTACCACTACTTACTACCGAGCGGCGTAGCAAATGTTAATGAACGTAATAAAGAACCGTTTGTGCAAACCAAATGTCATAGCAGTTGTATACATGTCATATGAAAACAATGTACTAAGTATGCTAAGTTAACATACAAAGCAGAAAAGTCTTGTAAATCAATGTGCTAGCATGCTATCAGTTTACATACAAAGCAGAAATGTAATGTAAAACAATGTACTAAGTATGCACACAATGGACATACATAGCATGAAATGTAATGAAATCATGTACTATAATGTACTAACAAACATAGTCGGTATATGATGTGAAAACAGAAAAGCATGAAAGTAACAAGTAGACACATGTGTTCCACCCCAAAACAGTTTGGAAAACAGTAAAAGAGGGGTTCTATGTACTCACTTGAGATTGTTCAGTAGTCCTAAGATAACCACCAAGCAATGCTAGAGATCTCGGAATCAAACGGCACCTAATATAGGTAACTATGTTAATAAACCGGACCTAAATCAGAGGATCGGATAGAATGAGGGTTTGTAAACCAAACGAGTGTAGAGACTCGTGTCATTTGGTTTAACAAAGCCTACATACTAAATGAAACCTAACATAAATGATTACGACCCATTACGACCCGTTTAGGTAGCTTATGCTACTTTAACGCGTCGTTCGCGTAAAACGCGTTCGGACCGCCTAACTAGTCCTATGACAAGTGTTATATGCCTAAACATGTTACATAATCAGTTATGTGACAAAAGTTTAGGTTACATATGCTTAATTACCAATTATACATGAAAAGGGTATTCTGGTAATTTACCTAAGGCATATAAACTACCTATCATACAACTACTCAAACGATGTGACCATAGGGTATAACCTCGGAGGGTTATTCCCTACCTACTATGGTCACCTAATGTGTTTGGTCGGATCCTAATGATCGACCAAATGGGTCGGGTTCGAGGTATAAGCGATTTATTAGATCGCTTACCCTACGACCCAAGACAACGTGGTAATCAGTAGGCATAGTCCCAAAGGACTATAACCAACGTGATTACACTCACGTTGCGAAGTTCAAACGAACTTCGAATTGACCATAAACTGGTCAATGCAGAAAGTCAAACAAAGTTTGACTTTCAGACTCGAAAGACTTGAAAAGCAATAAAAGAACGAAAGAATACTTACGAAGGGTCCCCGAATGCTAATTTCGATTCAAAAATCTCAGGTATGAAACAATAGTTTCAACTTAGAGTTTCTCAAATCAAAATTCTAGTGATTTGAGCAATGGGGGGCATGGGGTATTTATAGTTTTCGGTCCACCGTTAAGATCGTTTCATGGAAACCGTGCTTTAATCGCATCCGTACAAGTGTTGGAACCTTATGGTAGCTAAAGAATGATCCTTATCAACTGACTAAGCAATTGAGAATGTGTGGGTGTGGTTAAAACAGCTGCAATCTGCTGTTAAATGCAGTTAATCTGGTCTGATAGTCGGACGCGGCCCGCTTCAGGATCAGCCAAATATAATGCGGGCCGCCTGGCCTGCCTGATCAGCCAACATGTTTCAGAAATGACTGTTTCAGTCCCTGCACGTGTTTAAGGCCATTTCCGACACTTCTAAGGCCCGTAAAGCCAACTTTAAGGCCCTAAAATGTTGCCTAAACATTGTGGACATGAAACATGCTCAAAAATATGCCGGGTGTTGGTTCGTTTGGTCGTACGAACGCGATGTTCGCTTAATTACGACGGAATGCGCACAAGCGCGAAAAACGATCCAAATGACGCAACGAATGGATTTTTGGCAAGCCAAACACTAAAGCATAATATAGTCATGCTTACATAAATTTTTGGATATCCAGATGTATTCAGAACGTGAATTATGCGCGAAAATGCAAACCTGTGCACTTTTTGAGACTTTTAGTCCCTAAATGACCCAAAAGTTTATTTTAGCATACCGAACCCCTCAAAGCCAATTTCTAAGCTATGTAAAGGATATTTATGGTATGTTTAACTTATGGTCATGTTCCAGAATGTTCGTTACAGTTCAAATTGGCATACTTTCGCAGTTTGTCAAGTTTAGTCCCTGTAAACGAATTAACTTGTTTTTGCCATACCAAAGCCTTTAAAACTTATTTCTAAGTTATGTAAAGGTTATTTAAGGTATGTTGATTATATGTTGATGTTCCAGAGTATTTGTCGCATTAAACTGATTACGTTTACGCACCAGTTTGCGTATAACTCTCCAGAAAGTGATATAGAGTTTAAAATTGAATAAAAGTCAAAACATGAAAAATGTAAAACACAACCAAACAAACATTGGGATCAAATAACATTGTTTTATTGATAATAGAACTGTTCACAATGATTACAAGCATGGATGTTACAGCTCATGTCCCTAATCATGTGCTTGGAGCTTCCTGAGTCGCAGTACCAGATCTGCTGCACATGATGGTCCTGAAATGAAATGATTAGAGGGTTTTTGGTACCCAGGCATGCTTGGGTACTATTTCTGATGGAATATTAATCACTTTATTTTTTCTTCTTCTTGTTTTTACATCAGAAACTCTGTTATATGCTGAGCCATTAACAGATTTTACATTTTTCTTTTGAAGACGGTGTTGAACAAGCTTCAGTATGTCAACACACATACAAGAGTTATCAGAATTTTCTGATATTTCTTCTTGTGATGGAATGAGTGGATAATTTTAAAAAGATGAGTGAACTGCTTCTGGAGTTTTTACATATTTTTTACTGCATTCACTATTGTTTATTTTGAAGTTTGGTTTTTCAAAAGAGTATTCAGAACAGGTTGTTTTGCAAGATTCAGATTCAGATTCTGATGTAAATTTATCAGAATTCTGATGAGTTGCTTTTACAAAGATAGTGGGTTTATTTCTATTTGATCTTGTAGAAGTTTTATAGCCTAAACCCTTTCCTTTGTTCTTTGTTATGGACTCAATAAAATTTATGAACTCTTTAGCCTGTTGAAAACCTCTTACATTGATTTCTTTGTCATTGATTTTCTTGTAAAGATCTTTTCTTTCATTTTCATAAAACTCAATTTTTGCTCTTTGATCTAAACTATCCTCTATAAGAAGTTGGTTTTCAAGAATGATTTTATTCAAAGTCCTTTGCAACTCATCAGATTTTCTAATATCTGATTGCTGTTTTTCTTGCAGATTTAGAAAATCTGACATGAGCTTATTTAGCTTGTGTTCAAGATCGAGATTGTCTAAATTTACCTTTTGTTCTGAAGTTTCTGGTAGTCCTTCAGAAAGTGCCATCAGGCAGAAAATTGCCAATTCTTCTTCTTCATCATCAGAAGAATCATCAGATAACCATGTATCTGTTCCAGCAATTAAGCTTACTTGTTGCTGCTTCTTTGCTTCTTCAAGCTTTTTCTCATAATAGGCAACATCCTTCAGCTTTTTGGTCTTGCATTCTAATGCATAATGACCTCTTTGCTTGCACTTGTAACACACAACTTCAGCCTTCCCTTTATTCTTAGATCTAACCTCTTCTTTAGATCCTCCATCCATCCTTCCTTTGTCACTCCTCTAGTATCTCTGGCTACCTCCCCTCAACCTCTGCTCAAATGTTTTGGTGAGCAGTACTGTTGCTTCAGCAAAAGCTGAAAAGTCTGATGATGCATCAGAAGTTTCAAGATTTTGGCTGTTTGATGGTTGTGGATCATTAGTTGTTGTTGATCTTTGTGAGTTTGAGATAAGAGCTAAAGATCCCCCTCTTTGAATGGTTTCTTCAAATATTTCTTCTTCTTTGGGGATCAAGATGCTGTATAAGTCATGAAGACTCATGTTTCCTAGTTCTAAGGTTGATGATAAAGTCATGGTTAGACTTCTCCATTCTCTAGGAAGGGCATCAATAAATTTTATGTTTCTTTAATCGTTTGATTTTGTTATACCAAATTTCTTTAGCTCGTTTAAAATTTTTGTTAATCTTTGATATGTATCATTTAACCTTTCATTTGGCAAACTTTTAAACCTTTCATAAGATGAGACATTGTTTGTTCTCTTGTTTCTTCTCATCCTTTCTCCTCCTTCACAAAGGTTTTCCAACTGATCCCATATTTCCTTAGCTGATGCACATGCATCAACTTGTGAAAATATGTCATTGGGGATGGCCATTATTAAAAGTGACTTTGCCCTTTCATCCCCAGCCACAAGGTCCTTGTCTTCCGCACTCTAGTTTATTTCACTTTTGGGAGCGCGGGAGGCAGGGATAGCTGGTGATTGGTCAGTTGCTGGAATAGCAGGTATATCAATCATTGGTGTATGTGGACCCCTTTCAATAGATTGAAACAGAGCTCGGTCATGACCATTAAGGAAATTGGCCATCCTGATTTTCCATTGGGGGTATTCCTCTCTGACCCGAGTCGGAGGTTTGGACATAGAACCAATGTTAAAAGCATTATTCCAGGATTGAAAGCTGGCCATATTTAGAGAAAAGAAGATGAGCGATTGATCGTTTGAAAATAGTTTATTCAATCTGCTCTGATACCAATTGTTGGACCCAGTTCGGCCTTATAACAACTTCTTTTCACGTATTATGGCAAGTGATTTCAGTAGATGTGAAAAAGATGTGCGGAAATGGAAATCAGACTTTCAAGAAACAAGACCTATAGAATTATCAAGTTTATATCACTTTGAAAACAAAAAGGGTTACAAGGTCATTGTAAGATTATTATCTAGTACAAATGAATCTTGAATTCTGTGGGTGAGAGGGCAATGGAGTTTTGATGTATATGTGAATGCTAAGCTTTAAACTCACTTTGCTTCTCCTGGTTGATAGAAGGCTGGGTGTATGAATAAACAATAGTTTATTCATGCAATAATTCCTGCGAAAAGTGCCCAATTGACATATTCATTGAATCCAACGTTCAAGTTGCCTTTTTCATCATGATATCAATTAATGTCAACTTGCTTCAGTAAGTGTGGCAGGACAGAGCCAATTTCAGACAAGTGGGGTATTTCAGAAAAATCCTGATGATCAGAATCGTCAGAAACTGAATATCATCAGATCCATCAGAAGTGACCTTTTCTGATAATCCAATTCTGCTCTTGATCAACTTGTGATTCTTTGAAGTAGAAGTAGATGCTATGCATTCCAGTTGTCCCATCTGATCTTCTTTTTCTAGTTCGTGATCTTCAGGACTGTGATCTCTTCATAGATCCAGTTGATTGTGATTTTCTTCAATACTTACAAATAAAGTTTCCTAACAATCTACCACCCGAATCGTCTACCAAGTTAACCTCTTTATAACATTTTACTATCAACGTTTATTACAATGTATAGACCTAGTTGGTTTAGCCCGAAATCAGTCATCATCATCATTTGAACAAACATCATAATACACAAAGAAAGCAAGTGGACACTCCTATCTTACATAAACATCGAGTAACAACTACAACACTAACTGGGTAATGTCCGAATGCAAAGGTGTGTAGGAGAATCGAAGAAACAAGCTTCCGGTATGAGTGATGCTGAATATCTTGAAGCTGCTGCCGGATGTCAAGAAGCAGGGAGGAGGATTTTGGTGTGTGTTAGGGATTTTAGTGAGAGAAAGTAGGGGAGAGAGAAGGGAAAATGTTTGGGGATTTGTGAGAATGATTGTGGGAATGATTTTCTACCAAAATAGGTAATGTTGACTTGCATAAAGGGTTTTATACCCATCTTCGAAACCGTGCAACCACCCTCCTAGGGTTAATGAGTGGTTTCGAGTGGGCCATGATGTTGGTGCACTACATCTGTCGACTTCGTCTTGTATCGAGTCTTTCATTGTATTGTATAAATTAGGGCACGTTTTACGAGAAAATAGGAGATTATATGTGTTTAGTGAGCAGGTTTCGCTCATATGGTCTTAGTTAGGAGATTTCGCTTATTTGGACAGGTTGGGGTTTCGCTTTTGTGTACATGTACACTGGAGCGAAACCATCAGGTCTATACATAGGGTTACATGAGCGAAACCACACAGATATCAACTTCTTGTATTCCATACCGAAGTGCTGCCGGTGTGAAGAACTACTTGTAATTGCATTCTAATCAATACAATCAGTAGTTTAAGTGAAGAATAAGCTGTTTCTACCTCCGTTTCTTGTTATTCCGCACCTGAAACGAAGTTGAACACCTCTGAACGACTCGATTGGGTCAGATCGCGTTCCTACAAGTGGTATCAGAGCTCAGGATGAGGAGTTCTGCAGAGATTAGCTGGAATTCATCGAGATTTCTTACTTCTACATCTTCTTTCATCAGTTTAGAAAATTTTACTGGTCAAAATTGGATCAAAATTTCACAGACTGTAGAGAATTAGACATAGACAAATCCCTGAGAATTTGGTGTTGAAATTCAAATTAAAAATGGACTAAAATTGGTTCGGACTAGTTTTCGCTTATACGGACTTTGTGTAGTTTCGCTTATTTAAACACTTAGTTTCGCACCTGTGTCACGTAATTGAGAGGTTTCGCTCCAAATTGTATCCTGTAGTTCCGCTCTTGTGTACATCATCAAGGTTTCGCTCCAAATTACTTTGAGGTTTCGCTCATTTGCACAATCAGGGTTTTGCTCATTTGTACATCAGCAGTTTCGCTCTTGTGAACATTAGTAGTTTCGTTCCAAGTGCACATTTGAGGTTTCGCTTTTAAGGACATAAAGGGTTTCGCTTTTGTGTCACCAATTACCTAATTTTTCTCAAAAGGAGACTCAGTGTACCTGATTTCGCTTATTTGTCATTGTTCTTGAAAAACGTACTAAGTCATCATGGATACCGAGTTCTACAACGCGTTTGCAACACCGTCTGGTCCAGCTACTATTGCTCAAGCCATGAGTTTGGAAAATGAGACGGGAACCACCCAAAAGCCCCCGAAATTGATGAGTATTGAAGAATACTACGGGTGGAAAGACAGATTCGAGAACTGGGTTCAGGAAAACCATCTTAGGTCATGGGAATGTATTTTGAAGAAATATGTTTTGCCACAGACTGATTTGAAAGTTGACAAAAGAATATCTGAATTTAGTGATCAAGAACGTGATATGTATAGAGCTGAAAAGATGATGATTAGTTTACTTCAGCAAGCTATCAAAGAAGACATTTTCATACTGCTTCAGCATGACAAAACTTCAAAGTCAATCTGGGATGCTTTACGTGTTAAGTTTGAGGGTAGTGAGAAAATGATTAAAAGCAAGAAGGCGTTGCTCAAAAAAGAGTTTGATCTGTTCAGTAGTTTACCGGGAGAAGATACGAAGAAGCTGATTGAACGTTATTGCCACTTGGTGCGATCTATGTCAATGCTTAGTATAAAAAAGGATCCTTAAGAGTGGGTAGACAAATTAGCTGATGCGTTACCGCAAAAAGAGTGGGGAACTTATTTGATGATCCTGAAAAACACAAGGGTTTATGATGGGTTAACAATTGGTCAGTTTATTGAGAAAATTGAAAGTCAGGATTTGGAACAGCAAAAGATCACTAGAATGAATAGTCCAAGTGGTCAACAGGATGTAAAAATTTATTACAAAGGTAGTGTTCCAGAAACTGAAAGAAGCCCGAAAATCCAGACTGCTTTTAGTGCTGAAGATTCATCGGAAAAAGCTGATCAAAGTTCAAATAAAAGCAGCAGTGGTTTCTCATTATATCCAAGTGTCAATCCAAAGAGTTCATCAGAAAGTTTTCAGCATCAAAGCTCAAAAATGGGAAATGGTTGTGTGATACAAAGCAATATTGCCTTGAATCTTCCAGATGGACAAAGTTTTTCTGAGGAAACCGCTAAAGATCACATGGCTCTACTTGGTTCTGTGTTGTTATCTTATGAGGGTCTAGTGGTTGGTCGAATCGGAAATCCTATGCTCACAAAGGAGGATTACGATCAAATAGACGCCGAAGAGATGGAACTGATGGATATCAAATGGTGTCTAGCGAGTGTTCTTAGACGTGCTGAAAATTTCAAAACGATTACCGGAAGAAATGACTTTCTTGATGCTCATGTATCTACTTTAGGTTTTGATAAATCTAAAGTTACTTGTTTTCGATGCAGGGAGAAAGGCCATTTCAAACAGGATTGCAAGAACAGGGAAGCTAGTGGTGCTCAGAATCCGTTTGGAAAAGATGATTATTACCGGAAAGCCATTTATCAACAGGTTGGTCAATCACAAGATTCACAGATGGCTCATTGTAGAAGAATCGAGGATTCAAAAAGAGCATGCGTGGTGGATTTTAACTGGAACAATTATATATCTCCTGATAGCAAAGCATGCATAGTTGATCAAGATGATGAGAGGCTACCTGAAGGCTTCAGTTGGAATATGTTTGCAGATGAGAATGGGAATTTTAAAGCTTTCATCGCTAAGATTGTCAGAGAACCAGACATGTTTGCTACGTGGATGAAGTCTATTGGTGAAACAGTGAAAAGCATGGATGAAAAGTCTGTTGTTTCTGATGAAAGTTCAAAAAGTGCTTATGAAATTTCACAGAGTGCAGATGAGAGTGTACAGAAGGATGTTACTTCAGAAAAGGAAGTTGTATTTGATCAAACACCGTCAGATTCTGGTTTATCTGATGCTGATTCTGAGAAATATGTACAGTTTGATCAGTCACCAACTGATGATAGCAGCAGTGATGATGAGGAAGAAAAACATATTAACATTGCTAAATCTCATCTTTCTCCTGAAAGTTTTCATTTTTATTTTGCAGATCACATGGAGAAACTGAAGGAGAAACGAGCTGCTAAAGAAGAACAACTAAAGAAATCTGAAGATGTTGTTCAGAAAGAGAATGTGTTGCTGAGGAGATGATTGAAACTGAGCGAGTGAAGGTAGAAGAGAAGGTGATTGAAGAAGAAAAAGTGGTTGAAGTGGTAAAGACAATTGAGATTGAGAAGATTGTTGAAGTTGTAAAGCCGTGCTTGAAGTGTTTGGAAACTTGCAACGAATGTGCAACAAAAGATGAAAAGTTGACAGAGTATGAGAAGATGAAAGAGCAGTTACTGTTCAACCTCAATTATGTGAAAGAATCTTATGATGTCTTGAACAAAACAGTAACTGGTCTCCAAAAGACAAATTCAGAAAGAGAACAAGCACTAACGATGATGAATGCTGTAATGATGACAAAGCAAAAAGCTATAAATTTCTACATAGAAGAGAGTGCTAAATGGAAGCAAGAGTTGGAGACAGAAAAGATCGAGAATGAGAGAATTAGACGTTTATTACAAAGTTATTCTAGTTCTGATTATCTCATTGATCGTATTTACCCAACTGTTGCAGGTATGGAAGCTTTTCAAGATGAGAAGCAAAAGAAGAAAGATTGTGGTAAGAAACCGACTGTTAGCTATAAAAAGTGTCCGCCTCCAATTTGGGAAAGGTATTCTCCTAGAAAACCAAACGAGGAGCAACTTGAAAAAGCACTCAATATAAAGCTAAAAACTGACACAACTGACGTTTTACCAGATAACATTGATGTTACATTTACCTCGTCCGATACTGATCATGAGTCTGAGTTAATAAAAAAGGTGGTCGATCAGGTGTTGGATACTGAGGAGGAGTCTGAGTCAAAGTCTGAGTCTGGAGGGTCAAATTCGTCCGTCAACAGTCCAAAGTCGTTGGTTAAACGGTCTTATAGTAAAGAATTTTTTTTATCAAAAGCAAATTTGGATGATGAAGCATTTGAAGTTGCATACACTTTAAATGATTCGGACAAATTATACTCTGACAAATAGTTTCCAATAAGAAGTGTTCGTTTTGACATGATCAAAAAGGTTTTCAAAATGACAGAAATTAATATTTCTTAAATATAAGATTTAAATCTTACTGAAAAACCTAAAAAGTACACTTCAAGAGTTCAACAACGTCTAAACAAGAAAAAGGGTTACAATTCTGGTTCTGGTTTTCAAAAGAAACCAAACCAAAATCGTAGCTACAAAAAGAAAGATCTTGGATTTATTCCACCAGAAAATCATAAAAATGTGAAAATTTCTTAAACAAAAACAGAATTTGTGTCAGGTGGAAGTGCAGAAGAGGAACAGAAGAAACCATTCTGGAGACAGTCAAATCAAGAGTTTCTTGCTGAGAAGAGAAGGAATGGAGCTGGAGTGTTTCACTCAAAGGAAACTCGAACCTGTTACAAGTGCAATGAAGCTGGTCACATTGCATGGAACTGTTCGAAAAATGCCACAACAAAACAAGGAGTTTCTAAGAAATTGAAAGAAAAAGTTGTTGATGTTGAACCTCCAATCGAAAAATTTAAGATATTTGAAAATTCAACTTATGAGATTGGTGAGTGTTCTAAAAAGAATTTTTACAAAAAGAAAGAAAAAGACAACCAAGTGTGGGTTGTTAAAATAGTTGATGAGAAAGTCAGCGATGAATCTGGTTCCACAAAGCCAGAAGAGCCACAAGTTGAGATGAAAATTTCAGTGAATGATGATGAGTTTCCATCACTGAAATTTGAAGAAGTTAAACAGAAAGTGGGTAAGGTTGATATCTCGAATCAGTTTTATACAGAGAAAACTAAGTTTGATGTCGAGAAAACATTCAATTGAAGTGTTAAGAAAATTTTTGGGAAAATGTTGAATGGGAAAGCTAAAGGGGTTAAAGAATTTTATGCAACTAAAAAGGCAACTTACAACCCTACTGCGCAAGAACTGAAAGCCATCAAGTCTGAGAAGACTTGGATGGAAGTTTGTTTCCCGTAAAGTCTTAGGACTATGCCGGAGATCCCAAGTTTGTAATCGTGGATCAGGAATCGGCATCATTCTTGTTAAGATAGATTTTGTGAAAGATTTTTAAATGTGTTTAATTTTTACAGGATGAGTGTGACTTGCCGGAGCTTCCAGGTCGGTAAGTGCGAAGCAGGAATCGGCATCTTGATTGGTAGAATGGTTTGTGTAGATAATTTATTCCTACATGTAGTTAAATGTTTTGGATATACTTACAAGTGGTAAGAGAAGTGATTACTCAAGGTCATTAGTTTGAACTTGATGTAATCCACATATAAGTGACTGAATGGATAATATGATGAACCAAACCCCGAACTTACAAGTGATAAAGTAAACAAAACTTATTTTCCGGAAAAATCATTTTGATTAAAACAAACTTAAGTGTTTTGAAATCATAATGAGAAAATAGTTTTGTGTAAGGGGGAGTTCTGAGTGTTTATGCCAAGTGGATGGCGATCTGAAGCGATTTGATATCGGTTGTCAAGTTTTCTGTATAGTTTGTTTTAAATTTTCTTTAATGTGTTTGCATTTTAGGGGGAGTAGAAAATTTCAGAAAATCCAAAAACATTTGAAATTTTGAAAAAGGCAAAAACATGATAAAATAAAAAATGAGTTTTTGTGTTAAAGAAGAGGAAATGATAGTGCATCAGTAGACAGTCACAGTATGCTAAAGAAATGTAATGTTTAAATAGCGTTAAACAGTCTCACTGATGATATGCCGATAGGTTTTTACACATTTAGTAAGCTTTTTCGGGATATAAACTAAAATTCAAACTTGCTTATTTCGTGGGGAACACTACTTGGATATATAGGTAACCCCTGAAATCTCGTTTGAAAGGCCCCTCTTTCTGAGATACTAGGTCTTTATGCTCAATGATATCTGGGGTATTATCCCGGGACTTCTGATTTTGCGGAAGCAATGGCCTAGTCCCCGGAGAATACTTTCCGCATGCTTGAAATATAGCGCAGCCCTCAGCAAATTGATGAAACAATAAAATTGATAATCATTGTTGTTGTAATACAAAAGATCCTCTAAAGGGGACCCACCAAAAGTCGAAGCCGTCATCTCTCTGCGTATACGGAAGTATCGACCTGAGCTCTCACGGCCCTCGCAATTAACCCTTTACAGATATCATCTGTGGTATACTCCCCTGTAAGACTGAATATTGGGATCTGGATACGGGAGTATATTCAAGAGGTGGGACACATGAATGAGTTTAAGTCTTTAAAACACCTAACTCATATCCTGAATCAGTTGAAATTTGTGTGAAAATTTAAGTGGATCAGTATATTGGCAATCTAAGTGAATTGTTTAATTCTTAATGTGTAACTAAGCTCAACGGTACTTGTGACTTGTCATAAACTGATATAATCCTCTTACGCTAACTCACAAAAATAGTGTCTGTAAATATATTTCTTTACTGTATTTCTTTACTTTGAAAAATCCAAAAAGATTTTATGTGTGTTTTCGCATAAACTTTTGAAAAATTCAAAAAGATTTTCGACAACTGATGTTGGAAAGCTGATTTTCAAAGTTTCGAGTGCTAAACAGGATGACATTGTTGTGAGGGGGAGTGTGTCTTAATCATCAAATGTGTTTTGACAATCAACAAGTGGTTCATCATAAAGAAAGTAGTTAGAGGGAGAGTCGTTGTTGGTGCACATGTTTATGAAAGAGAATTAGTGTTGGTGCACTTAATTTGTTAAATTCATAAAACTTATTTCTGGGTTAAGAATGTGCAGGAATAGCCAAGTTTCAATTCTGAATCAGAAGATAGAGTGCCAGGTTTTGGATTCTGAAGATAAAGAAAGCCAGACAAAGATCCTGAAGCAGATGTTGCTGAAGAACAAAGGAATGCCAGCAAATCAAGAAGGGGAGTCTGTTGATGAAGATAGAGAGAGAAAAGCCCAGAGACTGATCAAGACTGAAGAAATGAAGACACAGCATTGTTGTGACTCGATAGTCGACTCGTCAACATCTGAGGGGGAGTCTGTTGGTGCACTACATCTGTCGACTTCGTCTTGTATCGAGTCTTTCATTGTATTGTATAAATTAGGGCACGTTTTACGAGAAAATAGGAGATTATATGTGTTTAGTGAGCAAGTTTCGCTCATATGGTCTTAGTTAGGAGGTTTCGCTTATTTGGACAGGTTGGGGTTTCGCTTTTGTGTACATGTACACTGGAGCGAAACCATCAGGTCTATATATATGGTTACATGAGCGAAACCACACAGATATCAACTTCTTGTATTCCATACCTAAGTGCTGCCGGTGTGAAGAACTACTTGTAATTGCTTTCTAATCAATACAATCAGTAGTTTAAGTGAAGAATAAGCTGTTTCTACCTCCGTTTCTTGTTATTCCGCACCTGAAACGAAGTTGAACACCTCTGAACGACTCTTTTGGGTCAGATCGCGATCCTACACATGATGTATTGGGCCAGGTGTGAGTACAGCCCAGTAGTCCAACAGTGGGGTATTTGGAACCAGAGATCCCGACTCGGAACAGAGGTCTCGAGTCGAAACCTTGGGGTTTCGGCTTACGTCCATCTACTTCGTACATAATGATTAAATCGATGTGTTTATATATATATATATCTATACTACTTTATAATGCATATAGGAAGGACTTCTTAAAGTCCAAAAAAATTTCCTTAAAACACCCCTAAAGCATAATGTACAAGTCTTTTAAGCACCATAAAACATCACTTTCCACTTATACCCTTATTAACTCAA
Source organism: Helianthus tuberosus (assembly GCA_030545235.1). Classification (NCBI taxonomy): domain Eukaryota; kingdom Viridiplantae; phylum Streptophyta; class Magnoliopsida; order Asterales; family Asteraceae; genus Helianthus; species Helianthus tuberosus. The sequence goes on from JARYGA010002000.1 coordinate 38,385, forward strand.
ACAAAAACACAAAGGTAATGATCCTACCGTCCATCACTATCATATTCATATCCTACCCTCCATTAACTCCACACGGATCATGATCCGTGCATTCCCTTTTGAAAGTTGTCATACAATCCCCAAATCTCATTTCAAAATTCAAATCCACAGCTCCCTTCCCTTTTTCATTCTCTCTCCGATTTTGGATCTGGATCTGTTGTGAGACCGTCTTCCCTTTTCTTCGTCATCACCCAACGGTGAATCCTCCGTAAAATGGCACCCCGGTATGTCTCCTCTCTGTATAATCTTCTTGAATCATCTTTGTGTTATTAATTTTGAAATAAACTTTGGTCTTAAGTGGTTCCTGCTTCTATGATCCTCTTGAAGCAACGACGGTGATTCACAAGCTCACCCTAGAGATGAAATCGGTTCTTTCGCTTCTTCACACTACCATTTCGTCATCTTCAATAAGAAAACGGCTTTGATTTTCCAATTAATCGAAGCTGCAACATCGCTCCCAAGGTTTGTTGCTATAAACCCTAAAAAATCGTTTGCTACAGCATCTTCATTTTGCGAAATCACCTAAAAAATTTAGGGTTTTGGGTTCCATTTACTTTTTGAAGTAATTTCTGTTTATTTTTTGGGGTTTTAGGCTTTTGAATTAGGTCTTCTATGATTTTCTGGTTCCAGATCCCGCTTTCCTCATCTCCGTCGTACGCCATCTGTATGTCTACTTCAACTTAAACATCCCACTCCTCTGAGATAGACGTTACGAAGCTTGACCTGGGAACCAAAATCAAATGGGTATTCAAAGGCTTCAATTTCATCTCACATATCTTTTTTGTGATTAGGTTATATTCGTCTTTGGTTTTATATGTTTGGCTTTATGCAACCCAATATTGGTCCGCAAATTAATGCATCAACAGTAGGCTCAGCTGGTAATGGGTTGGGTCAGATTGTTTTTTGTAAGAAGTTAGCAGTTTTATATATGAGTTATACTCATTCAGTAACAATATACTTTAAGGGATGGCCAATCAAATGAGCTTTGGTGGACCTCCCGTGAAAACTGAGACAACTGAAGAAGCTGATGAACTTATGAGAGTAGATGAAAAGGCATCTGAAGTTGGTAATTTAACTGATACACTTCACATTACCTGTTTTTTATTACTTCCATGACAAGTTTGATTTTGTTATTTCAGAGGTAGAAGTTCTTTCAGCCCCTCCAAAGTTAGTTTACAGTAAATTAATCTTGCGGTGAGGAATTTGATTCTAGCTCTAAAAGTTCGCTGACCTAATAGTAATGATTTTGTTTTTTTGTTTATCTAAATGCAGCTTCACTAGAAAGCTAATGGTGGCTGTAGCAGACAAGTGGGATAGTCATGTTCTGGTCATGGACAAAGTTGCTCCACAAAACTGGAAGGTTTAAACAACATGCTTGGTTATTATGTTATCTTTATAGCAAACTCGGTTTTTAGCAAAATCAGCTGATCTGTTGTAAAGTGGTTTAGTCATATAGAAGAAACAAGTGACATAGTCGGTTTTGAGCAAGACCAGTTAATCTGTCTTTTAACTATGATATTTATCAGTTTTTTTATGTGGGTTTTTGTTATCGACATACAGAATGGAGTCAGCTTACAGGACATGGGTCAGACAGAAGAAAGAAGGGGTTAAATCTGTTGATTTGGATGAACTTTGTAGGGAGCTTCAAATTGCTTTAGGCACAGCAAAGTGGCAGGTTGGTTTATCTTAAAGATCAGCTAATCCGAATTAATTTGTGATTAATATATGTTTAAACCATAATTGTTGAATTCAGTTGGATGAGTTTCAAAGTGCCGTTAGACTGAGCTACAAAAACAGCGTCAACGACGTTAGAACAACCCGACACGAACAACCCCAAGAACCAATCAAATTACAGAATCATTATTGTTCATGGGTTTCCTAGCAATAAAGAAATGAACTTTATGGCTTCTCAGGTATATATACATAAAACCCTTATCTTTTTTCATGTTTTAGATGTAGAGATAATAGATCTGTGTGTTTTTGTAGTGTTTCTTGCATAAGGATTCATACCCATTTAGGTTTTTTTGTTCAAGAATTGATTTTTTTGCATAAAGATTCATACCCATTTAGGTTTTATGTTCAAGAATTGAATTTTTTTTTTTTTTTTTTTGCATTAAGATTCATACCCATTTAGGTTTTAAGTTCAAGAATTGATTTTTTTTTGCCTAAAGATTCATACCCATTAAGGTTTAAGTTCAAGAATTGAATTCTTACATAAAAAATGTCAAACCTATTAAGGTTTTATGTTTAAGAATTGATTTTTTTGCATAAAAAAGTCAAAACCATTTAGGTTTTAAGTTCAAGAATTGAAATCTTGCACAAAGATTCATACCCGTTAAGGTTTTAAGTTCAATAATTGAGATCTTGCATAAAAAAAAATCATACCCATTAACGTTTTTAAAAGTTCAAGAATTGAATTCTTGCATAAAAAAATCATACCCATTTAGGTTTTAAGTTCAAGAATTGGATTATGAACTCAGATCTTAATATTGGATAAAATAATTGATGTTGGTATTGTTTGTAAATTGTTGAAATTGATGGATGAATTGGGGATTTACCTTGTGCAATTTGATAGAGCTGGATATGGAGAAAGTGACCCGTTTCCGAAACGGTCGCTAAAGAGTGAAGCAAGTGATATTCAAGAACTTGCAGACCAGTTGCAGCTTGGATCTAAATTCTATATCATTGGTGTGTCAGTGGGATCATGTCCCACATGGAGTTGTGTCAAGGACATACCCCACAGGTTTGACTTGGTGGGATTGAGTCGGGTCACCGGAAAGGGTGTGTTTGGAAGTGTTCGCCGGAGAATTGCCAGAGAAGATGACTTGGTACTTGAGGTCACAACATCAATGGATTGAAGGTATTGTTTTTCCTTTGTTTTTATGATGATTCTAGAAGCTTATACTACCATTTTGATTAATTTGTTTAGAAATGGGTAGATTCGGGTTAACGGGTCAAATGGCTAAAAAAAAATAATAAATGGTTTACTTGCTAATGACTTCGATAAGGTATAGCAAATGCACACACACCATTCTTTTAAAAATGTGATATTGTTGTTCATCTTAATGCTAACTGGTTTACATCTCATGACAAAGTTAATGTCGCATGATATAACCTCATGATGCTTGGGACTGTTAATTTGTTGATGGTCCAGAAGTAATTCATGGATTTAGGAGGATTGTAGTCTGAACTTCAATATCAAACAACATACCATGTGTTTAATATGGTTAGTAATGGAGTGCTTGATGTAGTCTAATGCAAGTTTTTAAATTCACATACTGGAGAGTAATAGCAGGTTATCTAATGTAATTGTTTTTCATTATTTAGACAAGTTCTCTATGGAATATTGGAAATAAGTTGGCATTTTAAGTTGAGTTTAATGTTACTACAATGTGCCTTTTGGTGTTTGTGAAGGTAATAATCCATTAGGTTTTACCTACTGAGCATTTTGAACAAAGAAATCCTTTAATAAAACACGGGCAAGAAAATAGATGAGTGGTTCACTACATTACTGATGCGGTTCACTACCTAACAGGTAATTTTGTCATAGATGCTGGATACAAAACTGGTTAGTCTCCGGATTGGCTCTCAAGCCTGGGAAGGAAAGTCATTTTGCATCTCAATAACTTAATTTTTTTGGTGAATTTCTTTTAAATCACGTGCAAACTGTATTTTATAGGTCTTGGTCTTGCAAATGTCATACATGTACCTGCAAATATGGAGGAGCCAATTGGACAAATATTAATGAGAATAGAGATTCGGAGTTTACGTCTTGATTTAAAAAAGATTTATATTTTATTGATGGCTTTCTTTCGTGATCATTCATTAATTTGGTTCTCTAATATTTTGTGTATTATCTATAGGAATAAACGAAATTTACGGTTCAAAAAAAAAAAAAAAAACGTTAACAATTACATAAAAATAAATTGATGGTAGTATGAATAAAGGTTATGTTGGAGTAGTTGAATTTGATATATATAATAAACACATGTAATAAATAGCAATTAATTAGGAGTAGTGTTTTTTTTTTTTTTTTTTTTAAACGGCAAATTTAGATCACTGACGGACCACTGGAGTATCATCGTGCCACCAGAGGAACCACCCGATCATATCCATCTCTACTAGGCATAATGCCACACCAATTCAGGAGGAAACCCAATAAATATGGGAAAACCCCCATTGTGGGAATCGAACCCAGGACCTATTGGTCCCAAAGCCTTATCCCACCACCAAGATGCCACTAGGCTATAAAGCCATGGGCAGTAGTGTTTTCTAAAAAGTAAAAAAAAAAACATAAAAAAGACCATTTACTTCTAATCGTCATTTACATATCACCGGACAAAGGTGGGAATAAGTCAAGAATTATAAAATTATTATGGGAATATGTTAGCAATGATGAGGCAAAAATGCTCTTATAAAAAAAACCATATACTCTCTATGGCATTCTTCTAACTTATTTGAGTGATTTTTTTATTTACTTTTTAAAATCCATATATTAAGCTCTGGTTTTAATATTACGAAAAGTTTAATTAAAACCTATCTCATATTTAATCAAATTGTATGAACTTTTCCAGGTAAATTTAACCTGTTGTCACTCAAATAGCTATCCATGTGACATTCGGTCTATTTAACAACTGATTACATTAATATTTTTTTGGGATAGTTTTTTTTTTCTTTATTTCAAAAAAGAATAATATCCACTGGACATCACCCATCCATGTTTCAGTTGGTTTATTTATTTATTTATATATATATACAATTATTTTTAAACAGTAAAAGGGAATATATTCCACTAAGAAAGCCTAAAAGAAGTTAGATAACCACAAAAAGAAAACAAGAAAACAAAGAAAAACACTAAAGAGATTACACCAACCATGCTCAAACACGCCAACCTAAAACCCCTACACTCATGGAGGATGTCTAGGCGAAAATGTCCTTCCTTTCAACTTCGTGGATTTGGAACCAGAAAACGAGTACGACGTTGTAAAATTGTCGCCGTCGTCGCATCGCGAAGGTTTACATCCTTTTAAAACTCTTTAAATCCCCATGACCGGTTTTGAAGTACCTTAACCGAAAATTTGGATTTTAGTTATGACCCAAGTGAACTAAACCTTATCATGCACACCTTAGAATTACTAACAAGTGTTGTGTTTTCCATTGCATAGCGAATTTGGTTTAGCCAACTCTATCACAGGGCGCCAGATTAATCAACAAAGGGTTAGCACCTCCGAACTCTTCCATCTACATAGTATTTTCGAGCAAGCTCCTTGTAATATTGCCCACGAGCTTGCTGCATATTTTTCTACCCAACAAACAAATCCCCTGAGAAGTCTCATGAGAGGATCTTACATTACGAGAATAGCAAAATCATTAGGTGTCTTAAGTGACCAGATTATCCAAGGATTATCTCCACCAAAGGCACCTGGGATTGTAAATTGTAACACCATTAGGCTAAACCCTGTTCTTAACTATACACCAACTCAACCATTCCAGTTGGAGGGAGCTCCATTTGTCTTAGATAGTACCTCCCCACAAAATCTACAACAATCATTGTTGCAATTTCCTTCATCATCTTTTTATCGATATGATATGCAGCCACAACTTCCTTACATACAAGAGCATATTACAACCAACCTATCCCAACCATTAGCACCAAACGTCTCACAAGTTTATCGATATGATATGCAACCACAGCTTCCTTACATACAAGAGCATATTACAACCAACCTATCCCAACCATTAGCACCAAACGTCTCACAAGGCTTCTCACCGATAGTCTTCGAGGAGGATCCAACGACGCAAGAAGAATTGTTTGCTGAAAGCATGATGAGTAAACTAACGGTAAACAATTATACTATTGAAAATTGCCACTCCCGCCGCATCGCGCGGGTAAGTGACTAGTATATATATATATATATATATTATACTTTTTCACCAAAACACACATAATACACAAAATGTATAATTCTATGTTTCAATTAATAGTCTCACATAATAGTATCGTACAATAAACTGGTGCGGGAGAACCCGAAATGTCACATTATATTTGGCATCTATAGGTAACATTTCCAATAACCCAGTCAAAGGTAGTGTTTCTTTTGGAAAATGTCCATGATTAGGGTCAAGGGCATTATGGTGTTGTACTGTACAACTCAATAATGGATGATGTTATTGTTATGTATATTACCAATCGTTGTAACAGTTGATGCACATTGCATGGCAACAGTTAGGCAAGACTATCTTGTTGCAGTTGATGCTCTAAGAAGATCCCACATTCATCTTCTCGTTCCAAATCCTTAATAGTGAACTTTTTGTCCTTTTCCAGTTTCTTTAGGTCCGATATCTCTGGGCTCTGCTTTGGATGGTTATCGCACTACACCAAGTCATAGTATAGCCTTCTAATAGACCACAATATGATGGCTGTAGGGATTAAGATTAACCAATAATCAATCACATGTGCAAAAAAGATATAAAATTTATGTGATTCACACGATAAGGTAAGAGTAGCATAATGGATGGACAGGTAACGGTCAAAATGGCCTTAAAAGTACACTTTTGGCTACTTTTGACCCGTTTAACCCATTTTCTTTTATAGTTAACTTCTATAAATTTTATATAATTGAATTGTTAGAGAAAGCTACAACCCAAATAGGCCCTGACCCATTTTTTGAATGACTAACCATAAAAGTCGCTAACAGTTGCGTTCGTTACATTACTAGAAATCTTTGGTCTACCATCGGTATAAACCTGTAACGAAAGATATTTTATTAGTTATTTGTTACGAACTAATAACTATTTGTAGATACTAGATTACTTTCTAATCATTTGACCTTCTCTTTTGCCATTTGCGGGTCTCATTTCTATTCCCAACTCTATGATCTTCATAAAGAAGTTTCTTGTTTTGTGGTTTAAGACGTGTGTCTGGTGAGCAAAATCAAAGAGCTAACCTTACAGATGGAGATATGGAATTGATTCAAGTATCTAGGCAGGAGGTGTGTGCAAGAAGAATCTATCCATTGTAGCAAGAACATAATGAGAGGCGTTCATTGATCATGGACAAATTTCATTTGAAATCACGCACCATCTTTGGCTCTAGGAATTGCAGCAGCCCTGCAAAATATGAAGCAAAATACAAAAAAAAAAAAAAATCAGAATATGAGATAAAAATATTAATAATATATCATCGTCTCGTTATATATTGAACACATTACGTAGAGAAAAGAAAAAGATTCGTTCGCGTCTTTTTCCTACATTTCTAGGTTCCAAACTCACTTTTATATATAAGATCCAAAAAGTTAATGAAATTATATAACTAAAACAACTAAAAAACTAAGATGTATTTCCCAAAACCCACATAAATTCTATAAATGAGAGCATAGAATTGGAATTCTGGTAATAAAATGCTGATTTTATAGATATAACATCTAGGATATAACAAGCTGAAACATGAAGAGTATCAGCTGAAACGTGTATGAATGAAAATTACCTTGCGAGTATTCATGACAGCTGCTTTATACAGAGCTGTTGTTCCAGGATAAACTGTGATGAAACACTGGTTAAATCCGATGATTAACTAGCTGGGTCGTCTCTTTTGTGGGTTCAATCTTCTTTCTTACTCGCCAAAAGACTGAGTCCTGCAAAACAGTAACACCGTTAGCTCGTTAAGAGGGGAATATGGGGGTTTCCCTCTTAACCGGGCTCCGGCGTGAGAATAAGTTCTGTTCTGAGAAGATAAAACAGTGCGTGTTAAGAGTGAGAGTGAGAGGAATCGAATGAATGTAACCTGAATGATGAAGGGTCCTATTTATAGCTGGAGGGTGAAAGAGGGAGGAGCAACCTTGCCAGCTGTTATGGGGTGCCAGCTGTTCGACCAAGGGGAATATCCTCTTGGTCTCCTCTGCTGTGGTCAGGATGGTCGTACACGTGGCGCGCCCATATTTATCCATGCTGGAAACATCGTACTGTTGCTGTCGGTCTGCTCCTTGATTTGATGCCAGTCTACATGGCGCTTGAAGAATGGTGACATGTATTGTCCTTTATGTGGGAAGGAGCATCTTTGGTGCCACCTTGACGTCTTCCAGAAGCTTCCAGAAGTTTCTGGATTCGCTTGCTGATGTAGGCGCCATGTAGGATGAAAAAGTGGTGTGGTCCTTGCCATGTGGGATGCGGAATTGGGATCATACCTCTTCAAGTCCCCCTAGTCCAGTGTGCCTTCTAGCTGAGTTGATCGTCTAGGAGGGATTCTGGACTTATAAGGGTAGTGGTTGTTGGCCTTTGTTCGAATACATGTTTGTAATTTTGCATTTTTGGGCTCATTGGTCGCATGGCGCGTGCCATATGGTAATGATTTTACAAAAATGAGCTAAGTGGACGCATGGCGCCTGGCGTGTTGTTAACTTTGCAAGGTTGAACCAACTGGACGCGTGGCGCATGGCGTGTTGGTAAATTTGCAAGGTTGAGCCAACTGGACGTTTGGCGCATGGCGTGTTGGTAACTTTGCAAGGTTGAGCCAACTGGACGCGTGGCACATGGCGTGTTGGTAACTTTGGAAAGTTGAGCCAATTGGACGGGTGGCGCATGGCGTGTTGGTAACTTTGCGAGATTGAGCCAACTGGACGCGTGGCGCATGGCGTGTTGGTAACTTTGCAAGGTTGAGCCAACTAGACGCGTGATGCATCGCGTGTTGGTGCTTCCTTCTGAAAGAAGTTTCCTTCATTGGATAAAGACAAATGATGTGACTGTCTGATGTCCCTGTCTTGTCGGAGGTGAACAGGCGCCTTTTTAGTGGTGTCAGACGTGTGCCGCCCACGCTCCCTAAAACGGCGGTAACGGTTTCTCTCTCCGCTGACGTGGCTTCCTCCTGTTGGGTGACGCTCTGATTTCCTGATGGCCCACTATCCATCGCATTAAATGCGATGGGTATAAATACACGACGGTTCTTTCCTTCCCTTCACTTTTTCAAAATTTGAACAAGCAGTTTCTTCCCATACTTCTTTACTTTCTCCTTCTTCTAAGTTCCTTCGAATTTTCTTTCATCATCTTCTTTCGGTATGTCTGCTGGAGCCAATCCTACCGTTAGGAAACGAAAGTTTAAGGGGAGGAATCCTCCAGGTCCTGATCGGGCAACAATAAGTTGGAAAGAAGACGAGTTCCACAATTTGGTTCGGGATACGGGTTTTCTCCCGGAGTGGGGAACTCAGTTTCCTACCCCAGGTTCTACCGCCATGGATGCACCTCCTGGTTACATTACTTTGTATACGGCCTTTTTCTGGGAAGGTAACTTTAGGCTCCCTATGACGAAGTTTAGTGCCGATGTATTGAGGAACTATGGGCTCCATATCTCTCAAATCAACGCTATTGGGCTTCCTCGTGTTACCCATTTTGAGTTTATCTGCAGGGCCAACCGTGTTGAGCCAACCTTTGAGATATTCAACGTTTTTTACATTGTGACTTACACCGGAGGTTTTTACTCTTTTAACTCTCGGACTAGTGGTGTTCTCCCTTGTAGTTCCAATCCTCCGAAAAGCCTACATGATTGGAAACAAAAGTTTTTTTACATTCGGCGTGGTGTTATCCCGGTAGATATGCACTATCGATCAGAGAGTGAAGGGATCCCGAAGGTAGACGTGACAGTGGACTTTGGCAACCAGGAGTGGTACAAGAAGGTGACGCACAAAGCCACTGCTATTTCTCAACTGGAGGAGAGGGCATTGGTTGGTGCTGGTATGAGCTTGCGGTGGATTCCGAAGAAACCTCTGGGTGTTCTTGTTTACGGTTATCAAGGCAAATGTATGTAATGTTTCTTAGTTGTTTGCTTTTTTCTCTGGTTATTAGTGTGTTCTTCCTCATTTCTTTGTATTTCGCAGTTGGGTACAGCTAGTTAAATGTTCTTGACGCAAAGGCCGGTGGTGCTATGGTTGAGGCGGTTCAAGAGGATGGGAAACCGACATGGTTGGACCAGATCCGCAACCGTTTCTTGCATCCTACTAACGAGAGTTTTGCCACTTATGCAAACACTGTTTTAGGTGTGGATGGTGAAGATGATGTTGATGATGCTACTGACCCCACTCAGGAGGAAGTTGTTGTTCTTTCAAGTGGGGGTTCTGATCGATCTCTTGAAGGCTTAACTTCTCATTCCCTGCGTGCAGGTCCAGCGCAAGGGGTTGTGCATGAACCTATTAATGAACCTGTTGTTGTTGATGTTGAGGTGCCGGTTGAGACTGCTGATCAATTATAAATTCGGAGAAAAACAAAAGCAGACAAGTCAGAGGGGAAGGAGAAGAGGGCTGAGGAAAAAGCAACTGAGACTCCTCATAAGCGACCCTCTACCCTTCCTGTCCTAGATTATGTTGTCATTTCTAATACATTGTCTGGTTTAGGGACCGAAGAGAAACATCGTGGGTCCGATCCTGATGACAGCGCTACCTTAACGGAGATGATGAAGAAGAAAGCTCTTGCAGATAAAAAACAGAAACTGGATGAACAAGCTGTGACAACTCGAGTTTCCAGGATTCTATCTTCACGTTATTGCACGTTAATTGTTTAAAGTTGTTTGTTTACACGACTTGTTTGCCTTGTAACCGTATACGTTTGTGATATGTTAAAGCGTATTATGAATATTGTATTTTCATTTATATGATTAGTATGTTGATGTGGTTATGTTGATGTGATTAGTCTTATAAACTTAGGCATTATTTAAAACTTAGAAAACCCTACTTGATGAAACATAGAGTTTCACCACAACTCCTGCTCGACGAAACTGGGGATTTCGCCAAGCCACCACGACGAAACATGGGGGTTTCGTCACCCCTTTTGCTGTTTCGTGGACATGGGCTTCGGCCAAGACAAGGCCCAACTGTGATTCGCATACTTTCATTTACGTAATCTGCACGGAGAATTTTTTTAGAAACCCTAGTATCTCGTTCTCCTCTCTAGTATCGACGGCAGCCATTCCCTCATACTGAGCTTTTCCCCTCTCACCGGTTCGAGTATGGTCAAACCTTCGATTCTCCGGTGAGTGTGACAACGCTTGCCCTAATATGTATTGTTTGATTAAGTGTTATATAAATTGTTGACTGCTTACTGTTGATGCAAAATCATGATCAGGTATGTGAGCTATTGGGATATTCTATTGATGATACAGATATAGAAATCATCTAATGTGTAAATTAAAAATATCGATATGATCATACATGAAATAATCTGTTGCGAAATTCTGAAAACCTAGTAGTGTAGGGGTTTCTCGGTATTATTGATTTGAATAGATTTTGATCAGTGATATAAGTTTTCGGTAATGATGAATCGGTGAAGCGGTATTGGTGCTATATGTTAGATTGTTTAAGGTTAACACATGATTCTGTTATGATTGGTATGATAAATGGTATCGATGATTGCTATATGATTGTATGATTGCTGTGTGATATGATCGGTGGTTAGGGTTTCTGGGTAATCATCAGTTACACGACGTAACTGACTTAATGGACGAAACGCCGATGATGACGAAATGGGTGCGTTTCCCAGGAGGATAATCACGACGAAACAGGGGAGTTTCGCCGAAGACAAGCACGACGAAATAGGTGAGTTTTGTCGAAGGGTGATCACGACGAAACTAGGGAGTTTCGTCAAATTAGGAATCTGAACAGTAACTAAGTTTGATTCAGTTAGGAGTTAACTGAGTTAGTTATGGGTCGTTAAATGCAACTCATGTGTATATGCGATTAAGTGCTAAATGCTATGAGACGTCTGTTACTTGAGCTATACTTTATGATCATGATTTATACTTGAACTATGTGAATATAAACTGACTGTTAATGCGTGCATACCATAGGCATTGACTGATTAATTGGAATCATGTAATTAATCAACCGAGCAAACCAAGGTGAGTTCACACTTCTAAGGCATGGGATTCTCGGTGGGTTGGGAATGGGATTGAATAACTACGACAGAACTTGTACATATACCACTACTAGACTACTTACCACCATCCTCGGATTGGGAAGGATGCCAACGCTAAATCTAGGTACTCGCTACGTACCTCTGTCCTCGGATTGGGAAGGGCACTTACGTAAAACGTAAGTAAACTCATACTTATCACTGTCCTCGGATTGGGAAGGGCACTTACGTAAAACCTACGTAATCTCACACTTATCACTGTCCTCGGATTGGGAAGGACACCTATAGATACAACTAGTCTAGTAATATACAACATGGGAAGCCCCCACTATAGATCGTGAAGGTTTGGGAAACAAGGATACTGGGTAATACATGATTCTGAAACAAACTTACGATTTCTGAAACGAACCCAATAACTGAACAATCAAGTGTGAACTCGCTCAAACTTGTTGTTAACCCGTTGTTACATGCCTTGCAGGTCGATAGGTACTCATGGAGCTTGCACAGGGAGGCACGATCGGTGTGGGACATGGACAGTGGGTGCCATGTTAAAAACATTATAACATTTCGAACTTGATACTTATGTTGGGTTTTCACATTTATGCTTTCGCTAAACACTTAACTATATTTTGATTTGAACACCTTTTGTATTGACGGATTGAACTTTATTTATTACTTACAATGTTCAATATGATTGGTGGCTTGATCCTGGTCAGTCACGCCTCCAAGCGGTGATACTCCACGTGTGGATTTTTGGGGGTGTGATAGATTGGTATCAGAGCCATTGGTTATAGTGAACTTCGTTTTAATAAGGGGAAAAAGTTTTTGTTGAAACCAGACTATAACCTGTACAGTGCTCAACAATCCACAACGATGCTTCACTTCACGTGCAAGGCTCAACACTATAGGTGATATGGTTTATGTTTATATTGCCTACTTGCTAGTTACATAGAACTTTACTTATGGTATGCTTAGATGAACGTAACAACTATTGTTTGAAAACACATGTGTGCTTACTCTCTGCTGTCATCGCACTTTCGCGAACCTCTCTCACTTATGTTTCCTTTGATATGAAGATCATGAGTGGACGCGTTAACCTAACTCAAGCCCAGTTGGCGGCTTTGATCACTGAACAAGTTACTGCAGCACTCGCAGCTGCCCAAGCAGGAGGTATACCCATCTGTCGAAACTCACTCTAGGATCTTTAGATCCTACTCATGTAAAACAATAATTGTGCTTAACATTGTTTCTTCTTACACACACAATAGGACAGAATGCTCAGCCACCTGTATGCATATTCAAGAATTTTATGGACTGTCATCCTAGTACTTTCAGTGGCACTGAAGGGGCCGTTGGACTCCTTCACTGGTTTGAGAAGCTCGAATCGGTATTCGAAATGTGTGAATGCCCTGAGGCTCGTAGGGTGAAGTATGCCACTGGTACTCTCGAAGGCGTTGCGTTGACTTGGTGGAACGCGCAAGTTCAAATGTTAGGGCTTGCAGCTGCTAATGCCACCCCATGGAACGACTTCAAGGAACTGATCAAGCGAGAATACTGTAATCGTGATGACATCCACAAGCTGGAAGTGGAGTTCTTTAACCTAAAGATGACGGTGTCAGAGATAGAGGCGTATACGAAGCGATCAAACGAACTGGCAGTGTTATGTCCAGCTATGGTGGATCCTCCCATCAAGCGTATCGAGCTATACCTCAAAGGCTTAGTACCAGAGATTTAAAGCCATGTGACTGCTGCTAACCTTGCTACCATCCAAGATGTTACTCGTCTTGCTCATCGTCTCACAGACCATGCAGTGGAACAGAACAAGCTTCCTAAGCGTATAGGTGCTACTGCTACTGCTACTTCTGCTATTCCCAGTGACAACAAACGAAAATGGGATGGAGCCTCCAGTAAGGGTTCGACTACAATTCAGTCCCAGGCGCAGCAGCGAAAGGTTGATGACTACCAGAGTCCTGGCCAGCAATCTTCTGGTAGTCAAGGGCAGGCTGGATATCGAGGAAACCACCCAAAGTGCAACAAATGAAACAGGCACCATAGTGGTCAGTGCAACAAGGGACGTTGTCACAGGTGTCTCAAGATGGGTTATGAAGCCAAGGATTGCAGGAGCTCACGGCATGTAAATCAGAATCGTCAGCAGCAACAGCTCACCGCAGAATCAGCAACAGCAACAGGGCAACAGGGGATGCTATCAGTGTGGCGCTGAAGGTCACTTCAAGAGACACTGCCCACAGTTAAATCAGAATCAGAACAACAACAATAACCAAGGAAACGGGAACAATAATGGGGGCAACAATGGTGGAAACAATGACGGCAATGGTGCCAGGGGACGCATTTTTGTGCTTGGTCAGGGTGATGCAAGAAATGATCCAAACGTGGTGATGGGTAAGTTCCTTCTCGACGACTTTTATGTTACTGTTTTATTTTATTCGGGTGCCGATACCAGTTATGTGTCTCTAAAAGTTAGTCAAATGCTCAAGCGCACACCAACACTTATGAACACCAAGCACATAGTAGAGTTAGCAAATGGTAAAAGCCTAGAGGCCATGCATAAAATTAAGGGTTGTAATCTCGTTTTAGCGGGTCAGACCTTCTCCATCAATCTTATTCCTATAGTTCTGGGTAGTTTCGACATCGTCATTGGGATGGATTGGTTATCCCAACAGCAAGCAGAGATCCTGTGCAAGGAAAAGATTGTTCGTATTCCCTGTTATGGCAAGGAACCTCTCGTGATTCAAGGCGACAAGAGTGGTGCTGTTGTGGGCATCATCTCCTTCCTAAAGGCCCAGAAGTGTTTACGAAAGGGCCACACTGTTATTTTAGCACTTGTTACTGACGCATCATCGAAAGAGAAGAAAATAGAGGATATTCCAGTTGTACGCGACTTTCCACAAGTGTTTCCTGAGGAATTACCTGGTCTACCGCCTCATCGCCAGGTCGAATTCCAAATCGAGCTAGCTCCTGGAGCAGCGCCCATAGCTCGAGCACCTTATCGCTTAGCCCCAACCGAACAGGAAGAACTATCCAAGAAATTACAAGAACTTTTGGAAAAGGGTTTTATTTGTCCTAGCTCTTCGCCCTGGGGAGCTTCGGTATTATTCGTGAAGAAGAAAGACGGTACCTTCAGAATGTGCATCGACTACCGCGAACTTAACAAGGTATAAATAATCGTTATCCTCTTTCGCGCATTGATGACTTATTCGACCAGCTGCAAGGGTCGAGCTACTATTCCAAGATTGATCTGAGATCGGGTTACCATCAACTGAGAGTCCGAGATGAGGATATCCCTAAGACAGCATTCAAAACTCGTTACGGCCATTACAAGTTCCTGGTCATGCCTTTCGGATTGACGAACGCACCTGCAGTCTTCATGGATCTTATGAACAGAGTGTGCAAACCTTACCTGGATAGGTTTGTTATTGTTTTCATCGACGACATCCTGATCTATTCTAGGAGTCAGGAGGAACACGAGCAGCATCTGCGGATTATTTTGGAACTGCTTCGAACAGAGCAACTTTATGCTAAGTTTTTGAAATGCGACTTCCGGCTTCGTAAAGTCCATTTCCTAGGCCATGTGGTAAACAAGGATGGGATTCATGTTGATCCATCCAAGGTAGACTCGATCAAGAACTGGCCTGCACCCTGTACACCAACAGAAATCCACCAATTCTTGGGTTTGGTAATGATTTTGATCCGTGAGATAAGTTTTCGGTAATGATGAATCGGTGAAGCGGTATTGGTGCTATATGTTAGATTGTTTAAGGTTAACACATGATTCTGTTATGATTGGTATGATAAATGGTATCGATGATTGCTATATGATTGTATGATTGCTGTGTGATATGATCGGTGGTTAGGGTTTCTGGGTAATCATCAGTTACATGACGTAACTGACTTAATGGACGAAACGCCGATGATGACGAAACGGGTGCGTTTCGCCGGAGGATAATCACGACGAAACAGGGGAGTTTCGCCGAAGACATGCACGACGAAACAGGTGAGTTTCGTCGAAGGGTGATCACGACGAAACTAGGGAGTTTTGTCGAATTAGGAATCTGAATAGTAACTAAATTTGATTCAGTTAGGAGTTAACTGAGTTAGTTATGGGTCGTTAAATGCAACTCATGTGTATATGCGATTAACTGCTAAATGCTATGAGACGTCTGTTACTTGAGCTATACTTTATGATCATGATTTATACATGAACTATGTGAATATAAACTGACTGTGAATGCGTGCATACCATAGGCTTTGACTGATTAATTGGAATCAAGTAATTAATCAACCGAGCAAACCAAGGTGATTTCACACTTCTAAGGCATGGGATTCCCGATAGGTTGGGAATGGGTTTGAATAACTACGACAGAACTTGTACATACACCACTACTAGACTACTTACCATCGTCCTCGGATTGGGAAGGATGCCAGCGCTAAATCTACGTACTCGCTACGTACCACTGTCCTCGGATTGGGAAGGGCACTTACGTAAAACCTACGTAAACTCATACTTATCACTGTCCTCGGATTGGGAAGGGAACTTACGTAAAACCTACGTAATCTCACACTTATCACTGTCATCGGATTGGGAAGGACGCCTATAGATACAACTAGTCTAGTAGTATACAACATGGGAAGCCCCCACTATAGATCGTGAAGGTTTGGGAAACAAGGATATTGGGTAATCCATGATTCTAAAACAAACTTACGATTTCTGAAATGAACCCAATAACTGAACAATCAACCATGAACTCGCTCAACTTTGTTGTTGACCCGTTGTTACATGCCTTGCAGGTCGATAGGTACTCATGGAGCTTGCACAGGGAGGCGCGGTCGTTGTGGGACATGGACAGTGGGTGCCATGTTAAAAACATTATAACATTTCGAACTTGATACTTATGTTGGGTTTTAACATTTATGCTTCCGCTAAACACTTAACTATGTTTTGATTTGAACACCTTTTGTATTGACGGATTGAACTGTATTTATTACTTACAATGTTCAATATGATTGGTGGCTTGATCCTGGTCAGTCACGCCTCCAAGCGGTGATACTCTGCGTGTGGATTTTTGGGGGTGTGCCACAAGCTGCTGCTATGCTTGCTGCCAAGAAATTCAAACTTCAAAAGGAGACTCCTCCTGCACCCTCGGAGTTTGAGTTTGACATGGGTGTTTTTAGTGCAAAGAAGGGAAATATTTTGGAGAAAATATACGTGGCCTCCGCTCCTCAAGGTAGAAACTTTGCTCTTGTAAATCTTGTTATTTGGCTTTTGGATTGTTTTTTACTATCATGATTGTTTCATGGCAGATGTCAAATCTGGTAAGGCACCGCGAGGGGTTGATATTTCGAAGATTACTCCCCCCACCTCTCCACCGTGTAGGACGTTTGGTTTGTCCTCTCCTCGTGATGACTTGGGTGAAAAGAGTAAACCAGATGATGTGAATGTTGAACATGTTGGTGAAGGTGGTGGTGATGGCGCGGGAGGTGCTGGTGGAGATGATCGAGATAAAGGTATTGAAACAGAGGCAGAGTCCAGTGAAGCTACACCTCGTCGAACCATCTATACCAGGCGTCCACCGGGTGGTGGCGGTGCTACTTCGGGAGTGGTCCGGAGTCCTGAGTTTGAAAATGTCCAAGCTGGGTCTTGGAATACACATAACCCGGCTTGTGATGATCTACCGCATGCTCCCTGGTAGGGTTTAACTCAGGGCTCCCACATGAATGACATTGGTAACTGCCGAGAGTTCTTCTCAATGTCTCTCCCCCCTACTAAGAGATTGTTCCAGAAAAAGCGTAATAGGTTTGATCTGTTGGATGATCACATTCATGCTGGGGTCAACTTTTTCGCCACTTCTCAAGAGATAGTCCGAGAATGGAAACTGATGGGGGAGGAGACCCTTGAATTTGAAAATGATAAAAAAAACATTCGCTGAGGAGAGGGAGAAGTTCAATGCTAAGAAGAAGGGTTTGGTGTGGAAGTTGGCCGATGCGGAGCAAAAACTTGCACAGGAGAAGCAGGTTAACTCCAACAAACAAAAGGATTGGGAGGCCGCTTGTGAGCGGACCAATAAAGAGTTGCAGTCGCAACGTGATGCTATTGTGAGGCTATCAGGAGAGAAAAGGAAGATCAGTGAGGACGCTGAGCAGGAGCGTGTTGCGGCCCAGAAGAGGGAAGAAGAATATCTCCAACGTATAGTTAAGTTGGAAAAGCTTGTAGAGGCAAAGGTTGCTGAGTGTGAGGCTTCTGAACTTCTTGCTGAGGAAATGTCTGCTAATTGCAAGTGGTTGCTTGCTCGTGCAGTGCCTCTGGTAATATTTGTTGTTTGTTTGGTTTTGGTATTCTTTGCCGTTTTCCTCATTTGTGTGTTACTTCCCAGATAGCCGAACGTATCGCCGATTCCGAGGAATTGGCCAAGTATATATACGAGCTTGGTGAAGTTGCGCATGATCTTGGTAGTAAGGAAGGGTATGCTGAGGGAAGGGTTGCAGCTGAGTCAAAAGAACCGTTGAAGAATTTTGAATTATACAAAACTGACTGTGTTGCCCGATACGCTGAAAAGCGTCAAGAGTTTGAGTCCCTGGAGTTTGTAATTGTCAAAGCTGCTCAAAAATTGTCCCAGAAACCTAATGGTGTTGCCTTATTGAAGAAGGCCCTTGGAGATGAGGATCACGCGACTGGGGGCGCTGGTACTAGTCATCCAGAGTGAGGAAATCCGACTTGCATGCCGTGTATGGGCTTCAATAGCCCTGTAACCAGTTTGACAATTTCGTGAACAATTTATGTTTCATGAACAATTTACCTATAGCTGTCGTATCTGCAATACGTTTTGTTATTTTTGATATATTTATGTTAATATTTAGGCTTTTGTTTCCTTGCTCGTTGTGAATTTTGCTATCGTTACAATATGTGCATGTGTAATTACTTTGATTAGGTATTACGAATGAATGATGGTGCTGACAGGTTGTGTTGTGTTAGTTACAACGTTTATTCTGTCGTTTAAGCACACGAGCTGATTCGTATATACGAAGTTATCGAGTTACAGGTTATTGTGTGGACCCGGCTGTGTTTAGCTTTAGGGGTCTTACAATTTTTGTTTACTGTTTTCGATGCTTTCATGTTTATGTGGGCACGAAGTATTTATTTTGCGTTTTCTAGGCTTTGGTTGTGTTTCTGACACGGTTGTGCACTTAGTTTTGACTAGCCTTGGAGGTCTACAACGTTTCCTAAGGTCGAGCCATTGAAGTTTTCGTGTATACCCAAAGTAATATATGCAGTTGTAACGAAAAATTCTCATGAGACAAGATAGCCAAACACTTCTTGTATTAGTGCTAAATGTGTTGGTGCACAGCCATTACAAGTACATAAAAAAAACTTTGATTGTTTACATGTAGCATCTTCTTAGCTGCTGGGCATTTCAGGTTCTTGGGACCTCTTTGTTGTCCATGGTACGCAATTTATACGCCCCTTTCCCAAGGACTTCTTCTACAACATAAGGCCCTTCCAATTTGGGAGCTAATTTTCCTTGTTTTTCGGCGTTGGACGCCTCATTGTCCCTTAGGACATAATCCCCTGGATTGAACTTGCTGACTCGAACCTTGGAGTTATAATACTTTTCCAGCTTTGTTTTGTATTTCGCTTCATTGATTGCCGCCATCTCTCTCCTTTCTTCTAGGAGGTCAAGATCCAACCTCCTTTCTTCTTCATTGTCGATCAAGTTCATGGAGAGCATTCTTGGTGATGGCAGTCCGATCTCTGCTGGTATCACAGCCTCAGACCCATAGACTAAACTAAACGGTGTTTCTCCGTGGCTTGTTTTGGGCATTGTCCTATGGGCCCATAATATACTAGGTAGTTCATCAACCCAGCCTCTTCTTTCTGTTCCCAAGTGTGCCTTAATGCCATCTACGATGCTCTTGTTAACGGCTTCGACCTGGTCGTTCCCTTGTGGGTGCACAACCGAAGAAAAGGCATGTTCTATGTGTAGTTCTTTGAACCAGCGTTGGAGATCGTCGGCAGCAAAATTTGTCCCATTGTCGGTGACAATTTTCAGTGGCAGCCCGAAATGGCATATGATCTGCTCCCAGATGAACCTTTTAACTACGGTAGATGTGGTTGACGCGAGTGCTTTTGCTTCCACCCATTTTGTGAAATAGTCGACTACGACTATTATGAATTTCACTGCGCCCGGGGCTTCCGGAAAAAGGGCCAATCATATCTATCCCCCACTGTTGAAACGGCCACGTCCTTGTTACTGGGACCAGATCTTTTTTAGGGCGCATCGTTTTTGGTGCGTGCCTCTGGCAGCCGCTGCATTTTCTCAGAATTTTCACTGCATCTAGATGCATTCCTAGCCAGTAATATCCGACATTCATGACTTTGGCTACTACCATCCTCGAGCCAGCATGGATGCCGCAGATGCCCTCGTGTACTTCTCGAATCAGGTAGTTTGCGTCTTCTGGGTTGACGCATCTTAACAACGGTCCTAAGTAGGATTTTCGACACAATATTCCGTCGACCATCTAGTAGTGTTCGGATTTGTATTGTACTTTTCTTGCCTTGGCTTTGTTCTCCGGAAGTATACCAGATTGGAGATACTTAATTATTGAAGTCATCCACGACGTTGTTCCCAATTGAATAACGCTCACTTCTCTTAGTGGTACCGATGGGTTGCTTAAACCTTCAATGCGCACATCCTTGGCCAGGTGCTGGAAATTTGTGGATGCGAGTTTACTTAACGCGTCTGTTGGTTTATTCTCGCTCTGGTTGATGTGGTGCACCTTGTAGGAATATAAGTTTTGCAGTAATGTTTTTGCTTGATTCAAGTAGAGCGCCATCACGTCTCCTTTGGCGTCGTACTGGCCGTTAATCTGCCCGGCTACTAACATGGAGTCCACATGCGCCTCAATGTGTTTGACTCCCATCTTGATCGCTAACCTCAGACCGGCCAGAAAGGCTTCATATTCGGCTTCATTATTCGTGCTCTTGAATTCTAACCTGATGGCATACGTGAATTCGTGCTTCTCTGGACTTACTAGCCTAAGCCCTGCACCTGCGCCATCCTCGTTTGACGTGCCATCTGTATATAGTAGCCAGGATTCTTCTGAACGTTGCCTTTCAGCTCTTTCCATTGCCTTACACTCCATGTCTTTGTCATCGGGCACTTCTGTTATGAAATCAGCCAACACTTGGCCCTTGATTACTGGCCTGGGGCTGAAAACCACGTTGTGGCCTCCTAGTTCTATCGCCCACTTTGCTAACCTTCCAGATATCCCGGGCCTTGTAAGGATGTTGCCGATGTTGTAGTTTGTTAACACGTGAATGACGTGGTTGGCGAAGTACCTGCGCACTCACCTTGATGCATGAATCAGTGCCAGTACTAATTTTTCCATTATAGCATACCGTGTTTTTGGATCGTTCAGAGTGCGAGACACATAGTAGACTGGTGTTTGAACACCTTGGTGGTCTACGAGCAGAACCGCTCCAACTGCTTTATCAGATGCTGACATATACAATACTAGGGGTTCTCCTTTCTGTTGGATCGTGTACGTTAACCTAAACAGTCAGTAAAGGCAGTTCATCTTCATTTACTAAGGCGGAATCAAAGTAAACAAAGTCACACAACTTGTATCCTTTTAACTTCTTTCTATTATTGCTTTGTAGAGCTTTTACGCAATCAAATCTGACAAAATTTTGGCAGCACCTCAGCTCTCACACATTCAGATCCGTTTCAAATGAACCTAGCACAATCCTATTTATAGATGTAGGTGATCCGTTTGAGGGTGACACGGCCATGTTCAAACGGAATTACCTTGGTGATCCGTTTGAACTTGTCCAGAACCAACTTCAAACGGAATTACCTCCTAAAACATAATCAAACCCTAATACAATCCCTGTTGTGCGCTCAATCAACCTATCTAGACATAAGACTCGAATAAGACGTAGTTAACAGACACTAGATCCACCAACAGACTCCCCCTTGGATGTTGACGAAGTCTTCGGCGTCGAGTCTTTAGTCTTTGTCTCTCTCCAAATTTTATCTTCT